>JAFREE010000026.1:0-208394 GCA_019400425.1 Hymenochaete sp. R1
TTTTCTTCATCCACTTCACCAGCTTCATTGATTGATCTTGCACGTTCTTCATATACTTTGAGTGCATCAAGTAACAGGCTGAAATCTTCATCAGGTGTCCATGATGTAGAGCTAACAAGTATTGCTGGTCTATCCGATCGTAACTCGGGAAAGGAAGATCCTGCAATTGCTGGGTCGATGAGTTGTGTATCTGACCCGTCTCCGGTCGTAGTGAGGTGAGTGAACGGAGTTGTGCGTGGAGGTGAATGTGGAGGAAAGAAGTTGGCAAGGTATGGAGAGGAGAATTGTGGCTCAGTCTGGCAGAGCTTATTGTAGAACTAACGGGAGAGAAAAATCATCTCAATAATCGAATATCTGAAGAAGGTTCATGAAACGTACATCGTGGCTCTCGAATACCTCTGCACGTTTGAAATGAGCTGGAGGCCTATCGTGAAATACCAGCTTCTTCCCTCTATTGCGTATATAAACTAAACACGCCACAAACAAACAAGACCATTGAAATCTTACTGTAAATCCCATTCTTTAACCAAGTGATCCCTCATGGCTTTCGTCACAAACAAGTGAATATACGCTGATCGTCCAAATGTTTTCTCGAATCTAGTTCATGTTTACGATAAAGGTATAACATAAATCAGACACCAAACTCACAGTTTGGCAACCTTGACAAACAAATGATCTGGTCCTAATCTGAGTGCGAGAACGCTATACCCAAGGTTATGCCAATCGACGATGAGTCTGCTTCCTCTACACCAGCAAACGAGTTGTACGAGTGCTAATGTGGGAATGCTTGGTGGATTCTTCCTTCATGTACGTCCAAATATATTCCACCGTTAGTTCAAGACGTTTATTGACATATGCAAACAACAACGCACCTGCACGATGATGTATTCTGGTGGGTGAGGGATTGATACAAGGAGAGCGTTCAAGATTGTCAGTGACTGCAAGGCAATCTTTATGGGTGCCAGGAGGACGAAGGGTAATTGTTTGAAGAGAACCAATGATTCTGTGAGGTGCACGAAACTGACGTTCAGACGTTCGAGAGAGGGAATAGGCGTTGTTCCTTGATGAGAACTCTTGTGAAACAAGCAGCACAAAGAAAAAGCAAGAAATCAGCTCACCTGAATAACCAATCATATAAATATTGAATTGTGCTTTCGCGAAGCTCTCTGCATGGTACATCATGCGAGGGCTGCGTCCAATGTCCCCAAGGACAAGAACTGCAGCGTATCGAAGCGATGCTCTATCACGTCTTTTGAAACCATTGAAGAACATGTAAGTTAAAAATAAGCCAGCAATACATATGAGTATTACGTCGAAGATGATCATAGCCGCAAGCTTCGTGTTCAAACTCGAATGTTGGAGCGAAAGAGAGAGAGAAAGATATTCGTCGACGTCGCGCGTCATTCAGTCAAGGATCGACGGTCTCTGAGAAGCATGTGAGGGAACACCAGCCGGGGCGGATGACGCCCTACTGGCGCGTGATCATCATTGTTGAGAGTGAAGCTTTTGCGGCGCATATGCAGACTGTTGAGCTAGTGTTCTACGTCTCAAGTTTCCCTGGGGTGTACTTTATCGCGGACACGACGGCAAGGATTGTCGTAAGTTTGACAGTGTCTCATGCTATAACTGATTTTTAGGCTCATGTCTTCGGATAGGCGATGACCCCGCTTTTGATCATCGCATTTGTTGGACAGGCGCGCCGGCGCTTATCTGATGAATTCGAGAGAAAATGAGAGTGGAAAAAATAAACACGACTACGAGAAACAAGAAGAGTTTTTAACGACGTTGCTATACGCTCAACCTAGGATGAAACGGCATGTGAGCCGACGATGCCCACACAGAATATACCTGAGAGTACATGGACAGAATTATCGGAAATGCAGTTTGGCGAAAAGCCCCTGGAAGATGAGAGGAAGGAAGGGAGGAAGAAGAGGCTGGAAAGGAAGGGCGGAGACGTTCATGCTGCAGTCGAGAAGGATACATCCAGGAAATTTGAGTTTCGCGGGTTTGGGACTGGGGGGCGGGAATCCGGCGCGGGTAGGTATGGCGTCGCCTTTTGATATCCTTGGTTATTTCGCCACCTTTCGTACTCTAAATGTAGGATAGAAATAATAGAAGATATCTCTTGCAATGGACATGTATAGTACAGTAAAAGAACCGTACACGAATTGAAAAACTCTACGCCGTTTGCTTCTGAGCTGAGCAAGTCTTCGGCAAACTCCGAGTGGCCACAGAAACCATCACGTGCTTTGAGCGCCTCAATATATGCATACGCGAAACCACATAACGCGTTGAGTTCACCCCTTGCCTTTCGTCCACCATCACCACCATCATCTTACAAGAGTTGTCGCCATCTTCAACTCTTCCTCAAGCACCGAATCTTTCGACATGGCCGGAAATGGTTCTCCAAAAGGACCACCTCCTGCACCCGTTCCCAATTCGTCACCCAAGAAAGCTCCCAGCGCGTCCCACCATACCACACCCCAGGTCCAGAGCGATGTAAAGGAACTGTCTCCTGACGCAAGCCAAGAAACAATGAAGAAACTAGTCAAGCTCGACCTTCATTACTTTCAAAATGACATGCATCTCGAAACCTGCTTCCTTCAGCACGTCCCGAAAGGCTTGACTCCAGTATCAGCGCTAACCTGGAAGAAAGTAAAGGATGGCGAGGACAAAAGCAAAGAAAGCGATTTCTATGACCCATTCTCTGACTTTCTGAACAATACCCTTGACAACACCCGCGATGTGTACCGAAGTAATAATAATAAGCCAGTCGAGCGATGCGCCATGGACTATCTCTTCCCCGCCAGCTTTAGATTTGTCAAGTACGACAAAGGCACTATCAATCCGAACGATGGTGGCCTGAAGCTTGACATTGCTGGCTGTATTCTCAAGGATCCCGAGGAAGATATAGATCGTGGACGACTTCTGGCAAACTGCTACATCTCATGGGAGAATCTGGCCACGTTCGTCGAGGTCAAAAACAAATGGAACGAACTCGTCATTCAAGCTTGCACGTATTGCCGGAAGATATATCATTTCCAGTCGGACAGAGTCGCCGTCCGTTTTCTGTTATTCGATCAAGGCGAAAAGGTTGCTGCGATCGGCGAGTCTGACCGAGGCGGAGTCTACGTTACTCGCAGGTACAAGTTGGATGTACCCTTTGAATGCGAACGGTACTCTACCATGTTGGCCGGAATGTTTTGTTCTTCGATTGACGAGCACGGCTTTAATCGTCGGGAGCAGATGGTAATGAAGGACGGTGCGCGGTCTGGCCGGATGATGCAAACCTCATTCGGTTGGTTATGGTACGCAGATGTGCTCTGCGACCGAACGGGCATCAATGGGCGCTGCACGAAGGCTGTGAAGCTCGACTTGAAACAGGAAGCACCAGCAGAAGCAACTCCCGTTGGAGATGCCCCAGAAGAAGAAGAGGCTCTATCCGAGATTGAAGAAGACGTCGAGTTTGAGCCTAAACCGATATCAAATTTAAGCAAGAAACGCATCCACGTCTCCAAGAGCGATTCGCATTCGAACAAGAAGTCGAAAAAAGCGATCGAGCCTCGACCCCCTAGACAGAAGGTAAGTACTACTATGCTTTGTTCGTACGTCTTCGTACTGATTTACAAATCTTCCAGCGTTCTGTCGTCAAGAAAGATGCAAGCAAGTACCCACAGTTTCTGTCTAACGACAGAGGAGAAGAGGGAGCCGATCATACTGAAGGTCCTTCAGAGGCGACGGAGACGGACGGACTGCCCATCTGTGTCACCTCTGTTTGGAATCATGTGGAACATCTCGCGGACAGTGATCGCGATGTTGTCGGCGATCTCAAGCTTTTGCAAGATCTCCCGGAGAAGATAACCATTAATGGTCTGCCACGATTTGGACGAAGGAGCTATGGGCGAGTAACTCGTTTTGCTCTTGGCCCGCCCGAGCAGTCAAGGAATCCGGATTATGTCTATACTAACCAATACGTACAACCTGTTCGTTTTTCCTTTCCATCCAAGATTATCACTTTCTGACAACTCACTAATAGGATGAAGAAGGCGGATTGCCGGTTCACTACGCAGCAGTCACTGCCGAAACGGTCAACGAAATGTTTGCCTCACTCGACGTCAACTGGTCTACCGCGCCCGAAGATTCAGACAGGTTCCACGAAGCTTTTCTGAAGAGAAACGCAAGCAAGGAAACAATTCTTGGATCAAACAAAAGACCACTGCCCCGACCTCAACCTCGAGTTGAAACGATTCAAGAATGTTTCACGGTTGGACGAACCATTGACAACGCTGAGAACGAATTGGAACTCATTGGTGGTGTATTGGGAAGTTTATTCGGTAAGTGGAATTCCTTTAACGAAGAACATGTCTGATTATTCTTGAAAAAGGCTATAGGAATCTTCTTGGGATTGGGTATCAACATCGGGACATGAGCCCAGGCAATATGATCATTTTCAAACAACCCACGGAGTATTTCACGATCGTGAATGTCAAGATTAATCCGAACTGGTAAGCATCTGGCTTTTGAATCCATTTATATTGGTCACTGACACGCTGCAGTCTTCTTATGGAGGCGCTTAGGCAACTGAAAGCCGGGAAGAAGCACAGCATTGATTTGAGGGAGATGTTCGACGTCCTGAAAATGGATAACAACGCGATATGTGGATTTTTAATCGATTTCAGCTTGGCAATTAAGAGAGACCGTCAGAAGCCCGCATTAAACGGAGCGGGTCTTACAGTGCGTCCTCTTTATCGTGTCAAATATCAATCTAACAATCTTGTATAGGGAACACGAATTTTCATGGCGATGTATGTTCTTAAGCACTTGGACTGTCCAAACTCTCCCATTTTCGACATGGAGTCCGTCTTCTGGATTTTGCTTTACGTCCCTCTCAACCGAACTGTTGCGTGCAATCCCGAGGCTTGCGAAGATGATCGAGAAATGTTGGAATTGTTGCTTCCAGAAAACACCATGAAACTTAGCGCGGACGTTAGCAACAAAAGTCGCATTCTTTTATCTTTTCAGATATCACAGCCCATCGATGCCGATAGCTGTCTTTTTCCTTATAAAGACCTCTTACACGCGCTGGCGCGGAAGGTTTTGGCATACAATCTTCTCTCTGAAGACCATAGGAAGCGAAAAACGTGGTTCAAGAACAAAGAAGAGGACCGCGCGGTTGACGAGTACATCAACGAAATACAGAAATTTCACCGAAGGCTGGGGCAAGTCGAGGGTGCTGTTCCGGACGGAGAGACAAATATTAACGCACCGGAGGAATTTGCTGTGACAAACGTGTAATGCTGGTCAAGTACGGTTCCCTTTCTTTCGGTTGCCTGGCGCGCCCGCCTCATCTCATCAGGATAATATTGATATACGCATATTTTCCTCCCCATTTTTCTTTGAGCTGGAAACACACTTCCTTTTTCTTGGAATAGATTCATGTTTTATCGTTCATGCGGTCTTCAATAATGTCTTGGTTTTCTCACTCATCATTTGGAAACGAATCCGCAATACTCACGTATCACATCCCTATGCATTTATGTAATCTATCAATCCTCGTTCCACTATTGAAATATACTATTTTCACTCATTCTCATCATTTGCCTATTTAAATAGGACGGACGCTCAAGCCTGAGGATGCTCTCGTTCAATTTGAGTTGAAGGTGCTTTCGAGCATTTCCACGCGCGTCGTCTAACCGCTGACCAGATCGGCTTTCAGCTTTCCACCTCGCTCCCATCTTCGCTCATCTTTTGCATACATTGCATTAAATCAAAAGAGCCAAATGTCCATCTAAAATGGACCAGAATGACGTACTCCGTTGACAATGGCCAGACAGCGAGACATTGTACCCCGTTGTGGTAGTGCTCATACATACGAACAGTGCGTTTACATGTTATCTAATAACATGGACAATGCACATTGGCAACTTACCAGATCTTGAGCATTCCAAGTCAACTATGAGGTCATCTTTCCGAATTCTTGACTTCCTCCGAGAAGGGTCTGAGCCTTCATCTAGATACTTCTATTTGTTGGACAAGAGCTATAGAACAGGCGCCTTCGTATCTGGCTCTCTTCGTGTTCAGTAGCAGTACTCCCATGCTTGCGTAAGGCCTGGCAGCTCTGGTTCAAATTGAGAGCCATTCAGAGTCGGCTCGGAATTAATTCGTTTTAAAATGTGGTTGGAGCACCCACCGCATGCTTTCTACGCGAATGGGATCCCAGATTCCCAGCCACAACCACGACGCTTCCGAGACCCCGAGCCGAGCATACGGTCTTCAACCTTCAACCACTACCACCACCACCCTCTCATCTCCTAGAGAGCTACAGCTCGTAATTTCAAGACAAGCTATGGTCATAGCTTGTGCCCAACAGATTCATCCTTCTCGGAAAGCCTCCAAATTATCGGCAGAGGATATAAGCTTTTCGAGGCACTCCGAAAGCCACCAGGATTTCAGAGGGACGCCATATGAAAAGAGACAAGAAACGATCAAGAAGTTGCAACGCCTTTCAAATGACGTGCAGCTCGGGCTCCGTCTTCTTCAATACAATCTGGAAGGTACTCAGGCTCGTCCACCTTTAACGCACGTTTGGACGAAAACAAGAATTAGAGAGGACAGACTAGAACAAGCAGAGCTTCATAGCCTATCTTCAAGCAATCTTAACGGGATCCCTGACGTTGTGAGCGCCCTCTTCACTGACAGATTTAGATACGAAAAACCTAGCATCGAAGGGAACGAGCATTCAGAAGATCTGAAGAGTTTGAAGCTCGATATTGTCGGGCGTTATAAAGATTGTTTACGACTTGGATATCAACATCGAGACATGAGTGTTGGGAATATAGTCTTTCCGAGGCGATTTGGGCAGATGTTCAACGTCGTGTACATCAAAGCGGACTTAAAGTTGTGAGTGATTCGCCTACAAGTTCTTTCTTTCTGACCAACAAAGCTCTTTAGTTATCAGGTCGGGAAGCAAAGTCGAGTCAATTCAGGGCACAAGGCGGACCTCAACACCGTGCACATAATGGACTATTTGGATGCGAATGGCGAAACACCATTTGGATGTTTGATTGATTCTAGTTTGGCTAGTAGGACAGACTGCCGGAATTCCGCAATAAGTGGACCTGGTCTTACGGTACTTTCGCTTCATTTTTTTCAGTGGTTTTTTCCTGATCATTTTTCACAGGAAACGAGAATCTTTATGTCGATTTTTAGTCTCGAATATTTAGACTGTCGTAAATCTCCCGTTTTCGACATGGAGTCCGTCTTCTGGATTCTGGTCTATGTTCCTCTGAACCGAACCGTCTCGTCAAATCAAGAACCGAGTCAGTCTGATCGAGACATACTTAATTGTATAGTTCCGGAGGATACAATGCGACTCAGTACGGACATAAACGGCAAAAAAAGTATTTTCAGAGATCTACAAAAATCTTTCTTTCTCTTGTCCATGAGCTGCCTTTATCCTTATAAGGATTTGCTTCTAAAATTGTCGGGAAAGGTTGAAGCGTATTACGACGAGGCTCGAGTGCATGCTAACTCCGAGACTTGGTTCAGCAATGAGTACGAGGACCGTGTGGTCAAGGAATACATCGACGAAATGCAGAAATTCTTCGATATAGTCAAGCAAAGGAAACGTGCTGCTTTGAAACGAACAACAGCGAGTCAAGTTATGGGTGATCTTACTTCGACAGCTTCGTGAGGACCAATTTTCTTATATCTCTGGTTTCGCAGCGCGAATATGCATCGATGCCTGATCCACTCTTTCCTTCTGATAACCGCAAATATTTCTACCCCACCCCATGTTTTGATTTTTGCGTTCTCTTTTAATACAGAATCGATGACTTAAGTCCTTTCTCGCCTTCCTATCCTCCCCTACCACTCATGTTGGCTTCAATAAATACCATGATTTTCAAGCTCCTCATTTCGGAACTAATCCACAATCCTCACATATTCCATTCCTATGCATTTATGTACTCTACCTCTCCGCTTTCCATTATCGAAATACTCTGACATAGACTGGTTTCACTTATTTGTATCTTCTACATATTGGAAAAAGTATATTTAAAGTTGCTCTCATTTAATTTGAGGTATAGTTTGATATACTCAGGCATACCTTCGAGCATTTCCATACAAATCAGAAACGCGCCGTCTGGCAAAGCCATCCGCCTCGTTCACTATCCTCACTTACCGTTTGCATTTGTCTAATCAAATCAAAAGGAGAAATATCCGTGTACATCCCATCAAATGCATAACTAAAATGAACCAGAATGGGGAATTTCGACGACAGTGACCAGGGAGCAAGACATTGTACTCCCTCGTCCTCGTAGCAGTTCTCTCACAGACAAACCATACCGTGATGTTTATGCTATCTAATAACATGGACAACGCACATTGGCAACTTACCGCTTACCAGATCTTGAGCATTTCAACTTGAAGTCAACTATGAGACCATCTTTCCGAATTCTTGACTTGCTCCGAGAAGGGTCTGAGCCTTCATCTGGATATTTCCATTTATTGGACAGGAGCTACAGAACAGGCGCCTTCGTATTTGGCTCTCTTCGCGTTTAGTAGCAGTCCTACTTTCCTTTAATTGCGTAAGGCTCGGCAGTATGATCTGGGGCGGCATCTTGATGGCCTCCTTGAGAAGCCCCTCGTTCGCATACTTGGCCGTAAAATTATCCTGTGTAATGGAGTCGGTCATTTTTGGACAGTAGCTTGGAGTAAAGGTGAAGAACGAGTACATTTCGTCCCATTCGAGGAACTCGCTTGCCCCTTCGATGAAGCGTTTATGTACAGGCCGGAGACAGAGCAGAATGTCTTTGCGTAGCCTCAAAGTAGACATTGAGCAAAATTCGAGTTGTGGGATGAGCTCAATTCTCCTGCCAGGCTGCTTCGTCTTGTGGGTTGCAATACCGGAAATTTCGCGTCGCGGAAGCTTCTTATGTACCAAATAATTATTTATAGGTAGCATCAGAGAACCATTGGATTGTTTGAGCAACAGTAGTTACTCTCGAGCGTTCATTTCGTCTTCAGCGAAAGGCGACATCATGGGGTAGGACTGAAATACAAAGATGAAGTTACTTGTACTGGGTCGGGCTGGCTAACGTAATCACTTAGCGCGTTGTTTGGGGCTGTTGACGCGGTCTGTCGAACGGAGACGAATCAGTCTGACGGACTGACATTTTCCAACGTCATCCTTGCATGGATCAGCAACACAACATGAACGTGCGTTTGAGTACACCTTCTCTGATGGTGACCCGGTCTACGGGCTGTGAACCGCGTACAGTGGAGGATAGCCCAGGCTCATCGATTTTTGACTTACCCGTGCAACACGAAGAGGTTCCTTCTGCAATAAGGCATCCTCAACTGCCACCAGTTACACCGTTCAGCTCTGGCTCGACCTGTATTCCGAGTGACACTGCGAATAAATCTCAGATAGGAGGAACTGAACCCGAACACCGCGAGCCATCGTACCTAGTGATTTCTGGAGGAACGGGATGCAATTCAATTTGCGCGGCCTTCGATGATGCCTGCTATGTCTTGCCTGTTTCGGACGACGGAGGCTCATCTAGCGAGATTATTCGAGTTCTGGGCGGACCTTCTATAGGTGTGTTGCTTCATATGACAATGGTTAATGTCTCTTACTGGATGCTGCACAGGTGACATTCGGTCACGGCTTGTCAGGTTAATACCGGCCTCACCAGACGGCTCTCCTCTTGAACGTATCCGTCATCTATTAGCATATAGACTACCATCGGCGGTCTCGGAGCGCGAAGCTCGGGACGAATGGCGCGACATAGTCGAAGGCAAGAGCGTTCTATGGAGCGGTATCCCTTCGGACAGGAAAGAAGTAATCAGAGGCATGACCATGTAACAACAAGCTGTGAATGCAACTCACGTCTATGAAGGTTTCCTTGTGTACTTCGAGAATGAAGTTCTTCGTCGGGCGCAGAAGAATTTCTCATTCCGTAACGGAAGGTAGCACACCCTGTCTGATGAAACTACTTCCTTTTTCATGCTTTCCCTAGTGTCGGGAATTACTTCCTTGCGGCAGCGCGTATCTTCTTCCGTTCCCTACCATCCGCGATATTCTTGTTTTCATCTATCACCAATAGCCAAGTGAGTAAATACACGTTTCATCAGCGTAGCTGAAAGAATTCACGACTTTCCGTTATCATTTTCAGGCCAACATCATTCCGGCATTAGTCACCAATCATACCGTCACAATTGCAGCAGAACTTGTATGAAAACACTTCCCCGGAGTTCAAACAAAAGCCATTCACTAAGTTCATCCAGGAAAATGGAAGGACTACTGTTGGTCAATGCAACATTTCCCATCCAATCCGGACAAAATCTCTTTCATTTTCGTTGGGCGCTCCAACTCCTGACCCAGAAGATTCGTTCGTCGAAGATACGCAGAGATCCGAATCTAGGACCAATATCATGCAAAACCTTGAATTTTCCAAAGACTCGGAAGGAGATGAAGAACCCTTGGAATCTAGAATAAGCCGTGCGCAAAGTAATCATTGATACGGGCTTCTGACATGATAATATCCTTTTCTCTAAAGGCCTGTTCTATATCAACACTTATGGTCATGAGATACATCCTTCGCCGAATCCCGACTTTTTAGCATACTGCTCTACAAAAGATGTTGTTATTTATTCTTGTGGCTCGCTATGGACAAGGTGCGTAGCACAATATGGCAATGAAACGTAGTACTCTGATATGTTCGGACAGTATCATGCCTTGCCTTGCTTTAAAGGGAGTGGCGTCTGCTCTGGCTCGCTCCCAAACTCTGAAGGCCAAAATAATCTTAAGTGCCGACGTTTGACAATCGCGTAACTCCATTGCCGGTCACTTATGGTTCGGCGTATAGTGAATGGCGCGAATGACCGCGAGACGGGTGGGTACACGGGTGCTGATTATATCCGGTGAGTGTTATGCCATTGTCTTTCCGCACCACTCTAACATATCCATGTATATCTATAGGGCCATCGCTCGAACATTGAACGCCCATTACGACACGCGAGAACCTTATACGTCTTACCCAATATCTGCTTTCGTTACGCACGTGGTATACTTGCAAGGGACTTCCGTCCCTATCGACATGAAAGAGATCACGGTATGGCCTATGGAATTGCTCGCATTCTGGATCTAACTCGTACTTATGTTAGGCATTAGGTGTTAAATGTCTCGAAGTCAGTCCAAGTGCCCAAGCAAAGAGGCCTAGGGGCAAAGGCCCGCAATTTGATGCAGAGTGTGTACAGGAGGCTATGCGCGTGATAATGGATGGCATTCATGATGGATGAGAACATTAATGTTGAAATCCAATATGAGTTATCGTGGTTTCCAACAGAAAGTTGTCTCAGCGTTTGTTGCGAGAGCTGTGGGGCGAAGATGTCATGGGTGAGACTTGACGCAGCGTGGGAAACTAAGAGAACAGCAAAAGCGAAATAAGCGCCGATTGCCGGTTTCGGGCGCGTCGGGCGCTGGCTAGAGGGACCCTCTTCAGGTCGATTTTGCCTCGGAACGGAAAGTGTTCCAGAAAGATGAGGATCAGATTGGACCGCGAAAATATACTCCAGATTCCTTGTTGGAACCTCCTGTGTTGGGTTTCTTATCCGCTCCCTCGGCGGAATCGCGCACCCCCCTGTAACACGAGGGCTTGCTTTTGCTCCCCCGCACATTTAGCTTTTGCTTCTTGTCCTCGATCATCACACCTGTGCTTTGTACCATACTCCTCTGTTCTACACCTTCAGCCCGTTCTTATTGCGAGGCTTGTGACTTCCGCAGGGATGGCGTCAGGCGCAATAGATCTCGGTGACACCTTTGGTGAGGCGGTTCAAGAGACAGTCGTTTAAAGTGAAAACTAACAAATCTGCTGCTTCAAGGCATTGCATATGTCGGAGGGATGATCGCAATGTTGTTCGTCTGACAATGATCGTACTACTGACTTGAGACACGAAGCTGAAATCATATCCAGCTTATATGGGATCACTACGCTGCAGGTAAACCCTTACAACTCATTTATCTCACCGCATTTTTAACGGATGACAACATAGAGCTATCTATACTACATGTACTACCCAAGGGACTCTATTCGGATGAAGTTGCTCGTATGTCTGCTATACATTTGAAGCTATTCTATCGGCTGACGTATTGTTTAGGTTGCTACCGTCTGGTATGTCTCTGAAGGCTCTAACAAATAGACGGGACTCACACTTTCATCAGGACTTTGGAGAGTCTGCAAATCATATTCGGTGCAGTATTATTATATCTGGGCCTTTGACTACCTCTGACATCTCCTTCAGTTTGCCATGCTTTATATAGCTATCTTGTAAGAGCTCTTCTCGATTGTGTCTTAATTGTGGATCCAACTCAGTCGAATACTATAGGTATTAAATTATGCAAACCCGATAGCTCTGTTGTCGGGCACCTGGTGAGTCTGCCACGCAAGCCCTTTGCTACCAGAGTCTCTAACGTCGAATCCAATTGTAGGTCATTATACGTGAGGCTCATTTTTGCGCGGTCTACCCTTTCTCTAACGCTTTCTCGGTCAAGACTTCAATCCTGTGCAATGTGCGTGGTACCTTCTTTATCCAACGCTACTTATCTATCTCTAATCATTGAATTCCAGGTCCTTATATCCGCACTTGTACAAATGTGAGCAACTCTTTTCGAAGAAGGCACGAGCACATAACATATCAACTCAACCAACAGATTCTTCTGTTACCAAATTCATTCCTTGTCATCGCAAAAGTGGTGGCTCACTATCATCATTGTCGGTCCTTGTCCTTGTCTGATGAACACATTTGCTGATATCTTCTCTCCAACAAAGGGTGTTGCTATCGTCGCGCATTTAGGTGAGTCGTAGACATCCTGCATGAGAATCTTCCGTCTAATCCGTTTGTTCAAGCGTTTGGCATCTTAACAGTATCTTATTCGTTAGTGATTCCTTCTTGCGTTTCACACCGGGGATCTAACATCCTTTCTTAGTTTTATAGAGAAGAAGTTCAGTAAGCTCCCAGACTTTACGGTGAGCCCGGCTAGTCGTTCGATATCAGTCTCTGTTGACCTAGTTTACGGTATCTACAGTACATCGCTATACTTCCTTTTGCGATCACTGCGATTTTCCCGGATGTCATTATCGCCGCATCTCTCTGCTACTATGTGCAGGCAGGCAAATCGATGTTGCACGGGTATGCTCAAATTCTTGTTGCACAGCTCTCGAGTTTTGACCCATTCCCCTGTGGACTAGGACCAACTCAATACTCAACTCCTTAATTATATATGCCATCAACCGCTGCCTTTTAACTTCGCGAGTCTTTTTCACTTCTAAAGGCGTTGACCCCAGAGCTGACGTCCTCTTACAGAATCACAGCTATTCTTGAAGTCGTACTCGTATGTCCCTTTTCCTTCTTACCTCTCATGTAGATGGTGTCCTAACCGATGACTAGTTCAAGGCGTTGCCCGGGTCCTTCTACTTCCTCGCCGCGGACTTTTGTATCGGAAAACGTTCGTGTTTTGAATTTTCTTTCCATCTCTCACTTTAAAGCGGATCTAACTCATTTTCCCAAATCCAGTGTACGCAAACTCGTTCCTCGCAACGTATGTCTATTTATTCCTCCATCCTTCACACTTCCCATTTTAACTCCCCATCTCCTCTGTTTAGGCTTAACTCCCGCAAGGTCCTCCGCGCAAAAGCCTCCTCACATACGAATACGACTTCCACATCCTCTTCCTTCGTATTCTCTACCGCTTCCTCCACTAGAGAAGATTCCGACACCCATGACCGCAGAATCTCTCGAAGTGTCACAAAAGGAGGGAACGGAAGTGGAAAAGGATTCAGGGTCCGAGATCGAGAGAGGGATAGAGTGAGGGGTGGAGCAGGAGCAGGAGGTGTGAACACAGCAGCTGAAGAGACGCGTGCGCGGTTCTCGACCATCATCGACGTCTCCGAGGACATCTCCTTCGCGCAGACGCAGACGCGTTCCGGATTAGGGTCTGGGTCTGGGTCAGATTTGGATTTGGAAAGCGGGGCCGGGACTGGTTTGAGTACTGGTGCGGGATGTGATAAAAGGCCGATGATAGGGAGTGTGAAACGAAGTGGGGATGTGGAGATGGTTGATTTGTCGGGGGCATGGCCTCCCCAGTGTATGGGCCGGTTGATAGGAGAGAACGGAGATGAGCTAGCGTCTGAGGATATCAAGAGAGAGTTGGATGAATCTTGGAGTGTGAGTCTTGATCTGTGCACGTTTTCACTTTCGAATTTGTGTGCTTACTTTTAATGGTTGCATAGGACGGGCACGACACAAGCATTTCAAAATCGGACGTGAAGAACGATGCAGTCACTGATTAGCTTGTGCGATATCGGCTGTTAGATTATTTTAGGCCATTAAATGCACATGCGGGCTGGGAGCCATAGGAGTAGAGCGTGCCGGTCGATGTTTGCAATGGACATAAAACAATACACTACGTAAATTATAGTTATATGCGAACTCCACGGTTCTGGATTCCAATGCGATGAATAATTGCTGGTACTAGTTATTATATTGACATATATTGCGCCATGCTTTGAAGGAGAAAGACAGATGTAATTAGGGTAATCCTTCATTCAATGTACAATCAAAGAACATACGGCGAATCTTCTTTTTTCTGTTCCTTCGGGTGCAATCTCTTTTCCAATTTCTCAAATTCCTCCAACGCAATCCTCTCTTCCTGATCTATCACTTGTTCAACGCCCTTCACTTCCGGAATATAATGCACCATCATCCGCTCAATCCCCGTCTTTAGCGTCACCGTACTCGACGAGCATCCCCTACAGCTCCCCTTCAGCTTCAACTTCACGATCCCATCATCTGTAAACCCGCAATACTCGATATCCCCACCGTCCTCCATGATCGCAGGCCTCACCCTCGTCTGTAACAGCTCCTTAATCATCGCGACCGTATCGGTGTCCGAATCTAATATACGCGTGTCCTGGGGCCCCGCCGCTTCTCTATCCTCCGCACTTCGGAAAAGTGGCTGGCCAGAAGAGAAGTGTTCCATGAGAAGCGAATACACCTCTGGTTTGACGACGGACCAGGGGACATCAACGTCTTTGGAGACGGTGACGAAGTCGGGACCGTAGAAGACGGCGCGGACACCGGAGATGCCGAGGAGGCGGAGGGCGAGAGGGGAGGCGAGGGCTGCACGGGTGTCGAGGAACTCTGCGGAGCTGTCGGGAAGGACGTCTACGCCAGGGATGAACTTGAGGGAGTCATCGTTTGGAGTGGATTCGGTTTGAATGAACATGGAGCGCGCTGGAATGGACAAGACATGAGATAAATAGATTGCCTTACGGTCAATGTAATGGGAACGTACAGAGGCGAGGTGCACTCTTCTGCATTGCAGGAACAGTTAACCTCGATGACGACGCCGAGGTAATGGACGGGGCCCATCCAGCAGCTAATGAAGACGCGTTCCGACTGGCTAACGCCCGTCTGGTAGTACTCGGCACATTTTTCAAGGCAACTCTGGAGCTTGAAGCTCGTAGAGATGAGGTGGCTGCTCTGAGTGCAGACATGATGGTCGGAAAGCAAGAAGTGAAAGTAATGAATTCAAGCCAGCAGCCGCTTCAAGAATTTCGGAGTTAGTCAGCGTTTCTCATTGGCTAGCTTGACTCCGTGTCGATCAATGACGTCGATCTTCCGTTTCGCCGAGGCCAATTGCATTGCAGCAAGCAGCAAGTCTCACGGAGTCGACTGCCAGTGGGACCTCATCAACTCTTACTTGAGCTTATTTTTTTTTACTTCACGATCCGGCAGTTCAACCTTAATTCAAGATACTGTCAGAGTACCGAGATATAGGAATAGTCTTGGGATACTGAAAATGGCAGACTTTCCCGCTTTACCAGGCTTCTACCGCCTTCTCCTTCTTCACATCGAGCCAGGTGTGTCCCTCTGTTATTGTATATAACTCACAAGTTATTTACTTTTACTTTATAAATTTACTTTATGGGAAACAAATAGTGTCAACGATAACACCAGCTCTCCTCGCCTGGATCTACCCGGGTGCAGAATGGTTCTACAAAGAGCTCATCCCGATCCCAGCTAGCGCACCTCTCACTTCAGGCTCAGGCACCTTCGACGCGGGGAGCAACATGGCTGTATGGCAGTTGTGTAACTGTATGTCATTTGCCTTTGCTCTTGTATAATATCAATGTTGTGTTCATGGGGTGTATATTGACCTTGCGTTTTGTGTTTGGGTTGAACCAGGTTATTTGCTGCTTGGCCTCATTTCGAGTCTTGTCTTTCGCGCAATCCGGGATGCGTTGCCCCATGACCCCGCTGCGCAGGAGAGGATTCTAGGAGCAAGCCTCTTAGCACTTGCTATCGCTGATGTAGGATTTTGTCTTTATGCTTTACCCCTTGTGTCTGATATCAACTCCGTATTTTTTTGTATTTGATTGGTCAGGTCACACAGTAAGCTATTCATCCAGATTATATTGCACCCAGCCTTACGATATCTTATAGCATCACTGCTACCTTTGTTGGTCTTCCGCCTGCCGTCCGAACAGACATTTGGTCATGGAACAGTATGACGCACGGTAGCATCACGTTTGTCGTAGTCTTATTAAGCACGCGGTATGCATTTCTGCTATCTCCGAAAATCCACACGAATTGCTGATTATCCATTTTGAAATCATATACTGTAGCATCGCGTGGTTTCTTGGTATCGGTCGGAGGAGATACTACTTCGGTCAAAAGATAATCAAGAAAACACAATGACGTGAAGGAGCGTATGGGCGAGGTATTATCAGAGGATTGAAAATGGATTTCATGGGGGTTGAGTGCAGTACATTTCTAGAGAGATTAAATGTATGAAAATGTAAGGATACAGATACATACGTTGAGAAAGGTGTGAATGTGCCAGAATAAGAACAAGAGAAGGGGAAGGGTCCTCAAGGGAGGAAGGTGGGAAGGACTAAATGTTAAAGGATTCCCCACACCCACACGCATCTTTCACGTTCGGGTTCTTGAACGCGAACTTTGCACTGAAATCGAAGTATGTCAGCAATCTGCTTTCCGGAGAACATAACGAATCAAACAGGGCGGCGCACCTAAGCCGATCCTCAACCCAATCCATTTCGCTCCCAATAATACTAAACAACGCCTTGCTGTCAATCAACACCTTCACCCCATCCTGCTCGACAACCTCGTCAAATGTTCCCGGCTTTTCGACATAATCGAGATGGTACGACATCCCAGCGCAACCTTTGTTCCGTACACCAATGCGGAGTAACTGGGGGTGAGGGCCGGAGAGGAGGGAACGGATGCGGGAGATTGCGGAGGGGGTCTGGAACGTTGAGGCGTGGATGTTTAGTACCCGTTCAAGGTTTGGTGTGTGGTAAGTACAGAGAAAGACACTCACAAGTGATAAAGCGGCCTTCCTCCCAACGAGTCGAGGTTTGGGTTTCTCCGCTTGCGGGGGTTTGGGTGGTCGGGCAGCTACCTGTGGCGAAGCCGCGTCGGCGGACAGTCTCCGGGTATCCTTCTGTGGTTGGGAGCTGGGTGATGTTGCTGTAGAAGACGAGGGATTTGGTGAAGATGCCGGTGATAATGATGAAGAAGAAGACGACGCGGAAGAAGGGTCTTCGGGGATGACCATCGGTGTTCTGTCCTTTACCAATCCTTCAAATTTGGATGAAGAGGCGATTGGTGGTTGGGTCTGATCGCGGGAATGCGACGACGAGACGTATAGGCGTGCATTCCTCGATGATTTCAGACGAATTAAGGGCTGCTCGACCGCCCACTGTCGTCTTGCGGACTGCGAAGCAGCGAAGTGACTGTAGCTGTGCGCAGTACCCGCATTGAGAGCCCGGGGAAGTCGCGCGAGTGAGTTCCTGCACGCCATCGTTGACGACATCTTCCTTCGCGAACAGGACACTGCCGAAGGAGTATTTAAGCAGCAAAGAGCAAGACTTTGTCCGGCGGGGACGTTAATCAGCGCGTTGGGTAGATGATGGTGACAATGACAAGGAAGACCTTGAATCGTGAGGTTTGCTTAGTGGAGTGACTTGCGCTTGATTACGTCAGACCTTGCTTATGTCAGTTACTGCGGGCCAATCAAGTGCCGGGCGTTTGTATTATTTTTTTCTTCAAAAAATTAGTTACCTCGACTATGTATAAGGCAACTTAGCCGTCTATAGCCATAGCGCCCTTGTCTGTGAGTGAGTGAGGATAGGTGCATTATATCATGTTATTTCTTCGGGCTCTAGCGTTGCAAGTCCGGCCCTGCAACTAGGTCGGATTCGATCAATGGCAAGCGTCGATGTAAGTGGTATCAATATTGACATCAAGTCCAAACTAGTCGTATAGTCTTAGCGTAACATTACGAGTACAGACTGTCGGGGAAGTAGAGTCTGGATCATCAGCCTCAGAGCGTGAGTGATGGCTTGCATCTTGCTTTGATTGCTCTATCGATCTAAGCCAACAATTGGTCAACATGAAAATGTCGTCTAAGGGAATAATCGAGAGGATGCGGATTCTGTCGTTCGAGAAAATGATAAACGGAAAGGGGTCATAGCACCATCGCAGTGGGATTAAGCAACTCAATGGCCCGAGATATCATATCAGATAAAGAATCCAGCTTACTCAACTATGTAGAAGTGGAACCGTATGGAACTATATTGTCTTGATATCAATATGCAACAGTTCAATTGCACCAACGTGTTGCAGCCTATCGGCATCACGATGCAACTCGAGATGCACAGCTGACAGTTTTCGGAGTATAGGTTGTGTATATGAATATACGGGAGAGAAGGCGCACGGTTCCGAATGGCGGCCCTCCGTCCAAAGCGCATGTTAAGCAATCTATTCTTACCCGCATCATCTGATCATTTTGCAGTTGATTCCTCCAGATCCTCTCCTGAGAGTCCATCGAGAGATTTCTTCTAGTATGGGCAGCAAATTGGGCGCAAGAGCGAGGCAGATGTGCCGAATGAAGCGCCTTATCTACACCGGAACGCAGCGCATCTGCCTCGACCAATACTTCTTTGATCATCTCCGTCGCATTCAAATTCAAGGTTTGAGGTGTCCCAGGGAGTGGAGTATGCAGGCTTCGGTCCAGAACAGACTAGCGAGCGACGAATAGTAGTGAGAGTCTGCATTTGAATACGATTTTGGTGTTCCCAGGCTAGAAGGATGGCATACAGTGACGCCAGAGATGGTCGACAGGTTAACGCAAGGTTGAAGGACAGTGTGACCCAAAATTAGTAGCATCCGAAGCTTTCGTTCATTGGATTGAATTTGACTGGCGATAGATGTCCGTTGACCGTGGGCTTGTTAGTGCCTCATGACGGTAAGAAAGAAGCCGATGTTTTACGTTGAAACGCACTCTATTATATTCGTCACAACATGTCACAGCAATGCGTGACACTAAATGGAGGCAAGCTGTTTGGAATCTGGCTCTCATGCTTTTATACATCTCTCCTCCCCCTTCCGCTCGATTCTCTTACCCTCCTGCCTCCATCTCCCACACCTAATCTCGCAACGCTGCCGCCGTGCATTTTTGAGCCTTAATTTGGTCTCTGACAACCTATGGTAAAGCTCATAACTTGTTGAATGCGAACAAAAAGTATGGTACTGATGCGGTACACAGGTATATGTCAACTCCAAGAAATATGCTTGGTAAGTGAACTGTGCATCTTTTAAAGATACTAGCTAAATATCCCATCCCACAACAGCGAGTCTTGCATAAAAGGCCACCGCTCGTCAAACTGTCATCACAATGACCGTCCGCTGTTTGAGATAAAGAAAAAGGGGCGGCCTGTATCGCAGTGCGACAAGTGCCGTGAAGCTCGCAAGTCGAGAAAGATACATGCAAAGTGTACATGCGACTCGGAAGAGCTTTTAGACAATACAGCACATGATCCCGGGCTAAGAGAGGCCGCTACGAAGAAAGGTGAGCGTTGGAGTGCAGTGGTCTCCGGACTAGCCAGCTAAAAGCTCTCACTGCAGTATTACCGGGGAAGCGTTTCATGCCTTCTGTACCCTCGCTACCCAACGGTCTTAAGGATGTTCTTCCTCATTCAAGTACCGTGAATGACAGAGGTACCTTGAAAAGACCTGGTAGGTGTCATGGACATAATAAACGTAACCATGCTAATTCGATATCCCTTGTATAGTCGATGCGCTGTTGAATCCATGCCAATGCGACGACTCACTTTCGTGTAATTGCGGTGGAACAAGAGGGCAGCGCGCCTATCATTTTGCGTCACGATCAAAGCCAGTTGACTTCAATGATGGGCTGTCTGCTCTAGCTCTCGTCGCGTCATGCTGTTCTCCTTCACCATCCTCTTTGGCTAAAACCGCTACTATGCAAACAGCATCTGCTCAACCGACTGCTACGCATGTCGCGAAGTCTTCTGTATCAGAGAACAAACATTTGAAGGGAAAACGGAAGCGCTCTCTTTCACCTCCAGCGCCACTATACAAATCACAGCTACATCGTCTATCAATTCATTCCCATTCACACCGCCGTTCGGAACCAGCTTCGACTCTCAATTCTCAATACACTCCCACGCCGATATCGAGGCCTCACGTAAAACTCACGCAACCAGGAACGACGGTATCATATGTGGACCCGCCGCATGTGCCCGTCCCTGCAACGACCTCGACCGTGAGCTGTTGTTGCGGCGCCCGATGCGAATGTGTCGGATGCAAGCTACATAATGCCCTTCAAGCCGGTAGTGGCGCTTCGTCGCCGGATAGGTCATGGGTTGATGTTGACGATGACAACTCACAAGCAGGCCCGTCGACAGCGATGCAGTGGTCGGCCAGCGCATCTGGGACTGCCACCTCGTCGAGATTGGGAGCTTCGCCTGTTAGAGCACGGTCGACGGTCCACGCTCGCGCGCATGAGCGTGAACATGGGCACTCGGGCGAAGGTTGCGGACCGGATTGCCCCACGTGCGTTGACTACGAGGGAAGCATTGAATTGCCGTCGTTAGGCAGTTTACCGGGTTATGCACATGTACCTCGTCAAGTTCCACCTTCTTTCCTCAAGGAGTACTTCGAGAGGTCGAACGGAGCTGGGAGTCGAGATAACGCTGGTATTTGTGTCGGTACTTCTACATCTACTTCTCACCAACGAGCACGATCAAGTACGATTACGTACACCACACACCTTCCAACTCACGGTTCTCCCTTCCCTTTTGAATGGCCTTCCACTTCCGCTTCCACATTTGCTGGTCCAGGCACAAGATCAGTCTCTTCGTGCTATACGTACGATCAACACCGACCCTTAGGAATCGTCGACGAACGTTTCCCCACCGCTCCTCCGAAACTAGAGGAATGTTGCAGCGGTCGATGTGGGTGTCGGGATGCGTGTCGATGCGGGGAGAAATGTGATGGGTGTTGTCTGGAGGATGTGGATGTGGAGAGTGAAGAGGGTAGCGAGGAGAGGGATGGACGGGGTCATGTTGAAGATGTGATTAGGGACGAAGGAACTCGACAAAGGATGACGAGGTCTCCTTCTGTGAGTTATACGAGACAGAGAGAGATGGAGGTGCAGGCTCGAGAAGGAGAGCCGTCAGTGCAGATTCCTCAAAGGAGTTGCTGCAGTGGTCATTAGTGTTTTGTCCCTTCAACTTCGCCTTTTTCTTTCCTTTCACCTTGCTCTCTTTCTGTATATCATTTATCCCGGGTGGTCTCACCCCGACCGAGTCATCCTTCCACTCTGTTCCTTGTATTTTCTTGTGATTTCTGCTCTTCACTCTTCAAGCCACTTTCACGTTTCGAACTTCCACTCCGTCTTCTCGTTTTTACTTTCCATCTTGTCTCAGGAATGTTCTCAACCTCCGACGATCATTCGCTCCCAAACATCTATTTCATTCGGGTCCTTGGTGCTATCGATTCCATCTTGTATCTTGTGTATAATAAGCCCCAAACGAAGCGCCGTATCCGATCACAACGAAGTGCTTTCTTGGCTATTATATGTTTACAGCCGTGTCCCCTATTTGTCTCACCTCTGGGTCTCGTCGCCACAAAATCGACACGAAGCCGGAAATAATAAAAGGATAACATCGTAGAAGTTACCGTAGGGGCTCGGATAGGGACATGTTCTAGTTAATACACGCGGATAGGAAAGCAGGGAGCTGAGTAAGGAGTGTTGAATCTGAGAGGAACAAAACAGGAAGGAAAAGCTCATTGTAGATTACATCTCTCAAAGAAAATTGATATGGGGAGTTGGTATTTTATACGTTTGTTTGGGAAGGCTTGAAGAAAGAGTAAGGAACGCGGGACCCGTTTCAAACAATCACAAATCAAAGCAAAAGCCAAAAGCAGAGGTGAACTTGAGGGGAAGAAACCAGTTGAAAGGACGAGAAGAATCGATCCGGTGATGTTTGGGGTATGTTATCAAACGCTGGGAAATGACGACAATGATTAGTGTTAGTGGTATGGATAAAAGATTCTGTATGATTGGGAACTTACGTGTCGTCTGAAGAGCAACACACGATTTCATAAAGCCGTTTCAGCAAAAGTGAAAGAGAACAAGACACAACGTACCATCATAAATAAACCGAGCCTAAAAGGGAGAGAAATATAAAGTAGAGTTAGAGTTGGTCTCAGAACTTCTATATACGTAAAGAAAAATACGGAGATGGAGAATGGAAGGGAAAACTCACCCGTTTGGGGTCCGAGGGAGCGTGAGCGACGTATCGATCGTTTCCTTCTGGCCTGCAGGGCGAGTTGTCAGGATATTCCATCTTAGAATGAAACAAAAGCATAGAAATGTGTAGCAACGCACCGTTCCTTTTTCTGTCAACGTACAACGTATGTATGTACGATGAATATGTTTAAATAAACAACGTCAATGGTTTTAGTTTTTGTTGTCGAATATGGGACGAGGTGGGCAGTGGAGAAAGGCGTACCGTGCAGGATCCTAGCATGCTCTGCAGCGATATGCAGACGGCGGAGACGCTTAGGACGGGCGACCAGCCGTCGCCTAGTATATTCGCGCATATCTGAGAAACACACGGTAAGCAATCAGCGGATACGCGTGACCAAGATCATTTGGTAGGGAAGAAAACAAAGGAAGACAAACATGGCCATTCGAGTAAACGTGCTAGATTGTCAGTGAATGAGATAACGGTCAGCAAGACTTCAGAAAGATTATAGAAGTCCGGAAGAGAGAAAGACGCACAGGATGTAACGGTGCCTGAAATTCGTTGTCCACCACAAACGTGACAGTGGGCGAGACAATGGGATACTGGTTATCAAACCGGAACTTCAGCATGAACGTCTCTCCCTGCGCGAAACGAAAGAAACACCCAGAAACATGCCGAAGTCACGTCAATGTTAGTTTATTCGAAAACAGTACCGAAACGTGCATACTTCGTATAAGCTGTTCCCTAGCACTTCGATAGCAAGCATCCATGATTCGAAGTTATCCGCCTTTACGAGCGTTATGCCTAAGGAATGACAGAGTTTTATGAATGAGCTTAGCACAGCACCGCGTGTATTGGCACTACGCCAAAACGTGCAACGTCTGAAACTAGCTCCGTACATACCTGTCGGGCACTCGTTATTGAGCTCTCTGAGCTCCTTCGCGAGTCTACGTGCAGATATTCCCGCCATTTGGGGTCGATTGTGGAATAGAAGCTTGAGGAAGGTCAATACGAGCAGATGGTCCTTGATTAAGCGTCAGTAAGAGCCTGCAGCCTGCAGAGTTCTCCAGGCCAAGCCATTGCCAGTGCCGATCACTTCCAAATCCAGCCATGCGCCCCCGAAATCATTTAAAAGCCGTTCGTCCACCGCTTTTCCTTCTTCTTTTCCTTCAACAATGTCTTTATAACGCATCCCTGCCTTAGAGTCACCTGTGTTCCTGGCCGTCGAAAATGGCTCTAAAGGAAGAAAGAGATTTCTTTGCAGGCGCTCGTGGGGATGTAGACGAAAACCCAACGATGATTATGTCGTTGCCCGATGTTTGCCTTCCACCATGTTGCTTTTCTCTGGCTGATTTAGGGCCAAGTGACGTCGGGGTTGTCGGGGCACATTCTTCCTGTGGTCATGTTTAGTTGTTTTGTCGTGCTATATGATACAGTAATTGAGGGATTATTCGCTCTTGCCGGGTTTTGTTTGAAAGAGTCGAGCGCAGCTGAAAATTTATCGTAAAGTTCGATAAGACGTACCGTCTTCAAATTTACGCATCTTGTATGTATCAAATTCAAACGTCGTTGCCATAAATTACACGGAAAAGAAAAAGGAGTTGAGAAATACAGTCAAGTTTGAAACAAAGCAGAACGGGAGGCCGTGTTGAATCCTCCTTCATGAACAGAAAAAAAAGCCAAAAGATCAGACGCTGTACGGTCCATCTAAACGAAAGTAACTAAGTTAAAGGTGTTTGTGTATCTTTAGTCAATATGGAAAGAACGATTGAGTGATGAGCGCGAAAAAAGGTCGAGAAATGAGAATGGACTGGACTGGGAACGGTGGAAAGTATTATTGGAGTTTGGTTTGGTGCGTCGATAAAATACAGTATGCGTGATCGTGGTATGCATCCGAGTCTTGAACGTGTAGCGCAAATTTATGCTGCTGTGGTCGTCAGAGTCGGAGAAGGCCATATCCACTCTTTGACGGCTTTCGTTGCTTCTTCAGTGCTAACGTTAGTTGGAATCCTGTAATACGGGCAGGCGATTTGTTTCAGTAGTGAACTAATGACGACAAGCTGCGAGAAGACTGGGACGCACGTAAACTTGGGTTCCCACCGCCCGTCGCGCAGCTCAAAGAACCTCGGCACGAACACCTCCCCCTTCTCATCCCGTATCCGCCTATCCTCCCTCTGCGCGTCCTCCACGTCCCCCTTCGCATCCGCCGCCTCGCTCATATTCTTCGCCAGAATCGCCTTGGTCAGCCTCTCCCACTGCCGCCGCGACTCGTTCGGCTCTTGCTCGTCTTCAGGCGGAACGAGCTTCTCTGCGATACGTTTCCCGGCGTCGCTGTCTGCGTCGAAGAGCACACGCTTCTCGCCTGATTTGGCGGTTTGGAATTCCATGGCGTGCGACCAGCGGCCTGAGACTTCGCCTATGTCCGTCCCATTGCGGTGGACGTGGCCGGTGATGGCATTGTAGATACCCTGGAACCATCCCTAAGATGTGATACATTATTGTCAGCGTCCAGAAGACAGTACGTGCATAAATCATTGATACCTTTGTCTTGAAGTCGAGATCGCACTGCACTCGCGTGTTCGCACAAGAAGCCTGGCACTGATCACCCAGCTCAAACACCATCTTCTTGCCGAACAAAATTCCGCGCGCATACATGTTGGGCATCGTGATGACATATTCTTCAGGATGTAAGGAAATACAATGTAATACGATTACATCAGAACAAAACGAACATCCAAAAGCAGAGGACAAATGACACTCACCGCCATCTTCCGGTCTGCCGAGCAACGTGATACGGTTCTCACCCTCCATCGTCGTCGAGACGCTGTTACCTTGGAACTTCGACTTGGGCTTGATCTCACCAACGACCTTAATCTTGTTGGCAGGCGAGTAGAAGAAGAAGGCTGATATGGGCGGATGGTGTGAAACTGGTCATACGCATGAGCGTGGTAGTCATATTTAGCACTCGATTATACTCGGGACTCGATGAATGGGACTCACCTTGTTCGGCGATGTAGAAGCCTTGTGTACCATTAGAGTAGTCGTATCGACACCGAAAGAACTCGCCCAAGACGGGGTTGTAGCTATAGTAAACAACCACCATGACTGAGCGACGCAGAAGATGTCTAGATGGGGGACAACTCACGGTTTCTTCACGCCTTTGGGCTTGACATGCCATCCAGACAAGTAGTACCGCAGTACAGAAAGAAAGCGTTCCTCTGGTTCATCGAGGGCTTCGGCGCTGTAAGTGAGTATGCAGAGCTTATAGTCAGGCTCCGAACGAGACAGACTGAAACATAGACCAAACGTACCCAAAGATGAGATCAGGATGGGACATGAAGTCAGCGATCCGCTCAAGCATGCTCCTCGGTTCCAACACAAACGTTGGGAATGCAACACGATGAAGGTCCATGCCCGGTCTACCACATCACGATCCAAATCAGTCGTTCCATTCTCCTCCTTGCGGCGCCCAGAACCGAGAGCAAAAACGGGCAGAATATACTTACTTGAGACTAAACTCCTTAATCATGTGCGAAATGATGCTGCCCTGTGTATCATCCCTGCCATTAAAGTTAGCATCGCTGCAGACAAGACTCGGGAGCATCTTGGCAAATAGGGTTAAGAAGTAGAAAATGGGGAAAGATTCGCAACGGCTCCGAAGCAGCGTTGGATATTTGAGACGAAAACGAAAGGGAAGGAAGGGGAGAGGGGGTTGCGTACTGACAGGACCGAGGTGTCATCAGGCTCGCCTTCCACTGCCTCTGGTTTATCATCCCCTCGCAGCTTGCGCGCCTGGCCAAACAGATTCATCATGTTGAAAAGCTACCTATCAGGGTTGGCTAGCAGAAGGAGGTGGTTGCGTGTGTGCGTGCGGACGTGAAGAGAGGAGCAAGAAGTAAGGACGCAAGTGCGTGCGGCGAGGCAAGGCAAGGGGTTTTTTGTGTTCTCTCGCGTGTTTCACTGATTCACAATAAGTTTGCTGCGCTGCGCTGGTTTGTGCAGACCAGTTGCACGTGTCGAGCGTTTCCGGAAACTTTGAGGGCGATGTTGTTACGATGAGAGGAAGAGGAAGGTTAAGGAGGAAGCAGCGGCTGAGACGGATGGAAGGGGAGAGGCGGTGTTCAGACTTTGTGCGTCATGTGAGGTGACCAAATGCGTCCGCTCATCGCATCCTCCTTGAAAAAGTCGACCCAGTCCTTTCTATCAAGTTTATATCCCACGATGTCCCCCGATCCATTCTTTGCATGTTGTCAATGTACATATGTTAGTGGTGAAGAGAAAGAGAGAAAAAGAATCGAAGTACTAATGGGTATAAAAAAAGTGAGATGGAAAAAGGTGAGTTAAAATGAGAGCAATGAGAGTTTGAGAGGAGACTAAAATGAACGATTAGGTTAAAACAACTCATTATGGTCAGAAGCAGGTGCGGTATAGATCCACAAGATAAGAACGAAAGGGAATAAAGGTGCGTGATAGGTATGACACTGACGGGGAATATGAGAAGTAAAAGAATAGAAGAAAGAGAAAGTCAAAGTCAATATGAAACAGTACATCCATGAAAGCCAATTAAAGTTTGCAAAGAAAGAAAAAAAAAGAACTCTAAGAACACCGTGCTTTCCGGACGAAAGAGTTGTTTGGAGACCGGACTACGAAAACCAACCATCGGCATCCTGAGTGACAGTAGAGACCGCGCTCGGTGCCGGTGAAGCAGCCCGCGACCCGTAGTATGATCCATACTGGGATCGAATCGTGGGTCGCCCTCCAGCACGGAACGGTGTGCGCGAAGGGGGTGCGTGCATCGAATCCCAAGTCGATGATTTGGGCGTGGGCGAGCGTGCGGGAAGAACCCTGCCGTTCATCTTCGGTGTGGGAGGTTCCGAGGCCTCGTACGTTGTACTTGAACGAGATGTCGGTCTGCCATTTGCGATAGGTGCATGTGATTTTCGCTCTTTCTCGAGCATGGATGTGATATTCTTGACTTCAACCTTGAGATTCGCTACTTCCTCTGCCAGCTTCCTTTCACGGTCCTAGATATAAAATTATTACGCGATTCGAACAAGAATGAAACACAAACTCTAGTTACCTTGGTAATACGGTCCTCTGCGTCTTTCTCCTCAAGCTGCAATCTCGCGAGAGAGTAATCTGCATCAAGCTGGTTCTTTGTCTGCTCGGCCTGGTCAAGAGCAGTCGTGAGTTGTTCGACTTCCGCTTCATAGGCCCGGGCTTTCTCTTCCCAATCAGCAGCCCGTTTCTGAGCCTGTTCCAAATTGTTCCGTGCAGCAATAGACAGACGCTCCGCATTGGAAAATCTGTTCTCCTGCTCCTTCACCCTCTTCTTCAACGACACGTATTCGCCTTCCAGAATCTTACTCTGATCCCGGAGATGCCTGAGTTCAACGAGCTCAGTCGACTCGCTCTTCCCAAGAAGTTCTGCCAAAGCGGCGACCTGTTCGGTTGTGCGTCGGAGTTCGTCGGCCTGACTCTGTTCAGATACAAGTCGATCCCGTTCATCTTCAACGTTTTTCAGTGCACGCGTAATAGCCTCCTTGTCACGGGCAGCGAAAGTCATTTGCATTTCTAAGCCATCAACCTGATCAACGAAGTAAGTATACTTCCATGAAAAGATGTGTTGAGAAAAAGTACCTTCGACTGGACGTGGACCTTCTCGCGGGAGAGTTCCCGGTTCTCCTTCTCGAGCTGAGAAAGACGCTCCTTCTGCGACTGAGAAGAAACATCAGAAGCCTTGAGTCTGTCCAGCGCACTCTGCATCGCTCGTTCATGATCAGCGTCGCGTTCTTTCAGTGCCGCCACTTCTTCATCCCTCTTCAACGCTGCCGCCTGCATATCCGCAATCCTTGCACGAAGTTCGTCGCATTCATTCTCCTTCGCCTGGAGCTTGCCATTCGTAGTCTCGCATTGAACGCGAGCCTGCCCGTGCTGCGACCGTGCCTTCTGCAACTGGTTCTGAAGGTCAGAGATTTGCGAGACAAATTTACGTGTTTCTTGAGAAGCACTTTCGATCGCTTTGAGACGCGACACGAGATCGTCGTGCTTCGCGTCAGATGAGCCCAAGGATGATACGATGTCGGGAATAGCGTTCAGTCCAGATCGAATCTCACGGTTGAGTGCCAAAATCTCTTCCTGTGCTTTCGTAGAGCCCTCTTGGTCCGAAACAAGAGAAGAGACGGAGTTTTGGACCTGGGCCAAAACCTGCAATCGGTTGTCCATTTCCTTATCACGGTGGGTCTGGCGAATGTTCGACTCCGCTGAACTCTTGATGATATCCTTCAACCTCTCGATGACCTCCTCAAGTTGCTGCTTCGACATATCATTCTTAGAAGTCAAAACCTTAGCAACCTCAGCCACTTCGTTCTGCCCAGAGCTAAGGTTCTTCAAAGCAGTGTCCACGAAATCAAACCGTCCAACCAATGGTACCAGACTCTCGCCCATCTTGCCCTTGATCTCCTTGAAGTTGATCGCGACATCGTTATCGCGCGTCGCAAGCCTCGAGTCTAACCGCTCCACGACGAGATCTGCCACTTGCTCCTTAATCGCGTACGTGTCAATGGGCGCAATGGCCCGATTCACAGACGCAGTGATCTCTGAAACAAGGTTCGCAGTCTGCGATGACGTTATGCCAGTCTCCAGGTCCTCCAGGATCGGGGTGAGTTGGGCAACGATTAAACCAGCGGTCTCGCGCTTGTCTGACGCGAGGTCAATGAGCTGGATAATGTGAGGTTTTACTGCTTGAGAGAGTTGCTGGGTAAGACCATCGTAGTCGATAGGTTCAGAGCGAATAGCAGCGAGATGCGGAGTGAGTGCCGCGAGGAGGTCGACAATGAGGCCCTCCCTATCTTGCTTGTTATCTTGAAGGTGCGTGACCTCGCTGATAGCGTTGAGTTGCCGACCAAACGCTTCGTTTGAGGAAACAAGCTTCGACTTCAGCTGTTGCAACTCCTCAAGTATCTCATGAACAGGGACATCGACTTGTCCCGAATTTCGAACATTCCGCAAGAGCGAGTCGAGGTCCTCATGAATGCGCTTCCTAGATTCCTCATGGCTCTGCTCTACGATTTCTTGGATCATAGAGAAGTCCATCTCGCCCGCGGCATCCTTGACGCTGTCGTCCATGGCCTTTGATGCGGAATCCCACAGCTGCGTCCTGAACATTGCCATCGCTTCCCTTACAAGTTCATCGGTGCTGGTACTGATGTAGTGTCCCTCACCACGTTGCACAGATAGGTCCCTACGCAGTTCGTCGATCTTTTGACAAAGTATCGACTCCAACCTCTCCTCTAAACGAAGACCTTGGCTGTAGCTCGCGATCTCCGGCTGCATATACGAGCTCTTCGCCATTCGACTCTCAGGTGACCCAGCAGAGGTAGCCGTGCTCTGCGCGTCTCGTTCCTCTGAGTTATTGAGCTCATACTCGTCCTCGCTTCCCTCCGAGGCATCCAAATCTTCCGGCATGACGGCGCGTCGTCCAATCTTGCCGGAAATTGCTGGCATCGACGAGTCATCAAGTGAGACGTCACTACGATCATCCGACAAGTCGTAAGGGCCAGGTGCACGGGAAGGACGGCCACTCTCCGCATCAACTCCGGGCATGTTCTTGAACAAACCCGCAGGCACCATATTGGTTGAGACCGGATGCTTGAAGTCTAATGGAATTGGTGCTCTCTTCTGCTTATGAATTGAAGGTAAAGTAAGGTCCGGCGATCGCCTTTCCTCTCCCAGACCGGAACCATGCGTCGCATTGATGGATAGGAAGTCCGCCGCATTGAGCGTGTCGGTCAAAGAACGTTGATCCTGGCCTAATAAAGGCGGCAGTACTGGTGGCATGTTTGAGAATCCTGAGAACGTGAAAGGTTTTGCAGAAGCGTTTAGAGTGTTCATTGCACGGTTAGCCGCTGCCACAGCGCCAGGTGAAGTTGGTGCCGATTTCGCCAGATTCGATTGCTCCACGTTAGTCGGGAAACGGAAACTTTGGATTGAATCGTGGCCTTCTCTAACTTCATCGTCGGAGCCTGAGTCATCCGCAATGTCAGATACACTCGTCTTCATCCTCTTCTCGCGACCTTGCTTGCTCCTGGGATCAAGGTGCAGCGGAGGTTGAGGAAGGGGTCGTGAAGTTTCGGCCATATGAACATGTTCTGGGAACGTAAGCTTCGGTACACCTTCCGGTGCTTGGAAGGTGAATCCACCAGGCTTGAACTCAGGTGCAGCGGCATTCAATGCCTTGGCCGATGCCAGTGAAGGGTGTCGGGAGTGTGTCGGAGCACTCGTCTGGGCAGGCGAGGGCGTTGCGTCGCTGTTGACGGACACCGGCACCGATGGAAGTGCTGAAACAAGGGTAAACGACGGGTTTCCGCCAAACACGAATGGCTTGGCAAACGGATTCAGGTCCTTCCTGCCAGTGGGCGTAGCCACAGGAGGTGGTACCTGTAGAACGGGTTCCGGAGGAGGAATGCGAGCGAGCTGGTTTTCGGATGGTTCTCTGGAATGCGCTGGTAAAGACCCATAATAAGAGTATTGGTATGAGGGTTCACGAGAATGCGGGACCTGTGGCAGGGGGCGACTCGATCCGGAAGCAGGGGGATACAGTCCTTCCTGAGCAGGATGCGTTTGATACACATTACGCTGCCTCTCCTCGTCACTCGGATTCGAGATGATATCGTCGTCATCATTTGGCTGAGTGGGCTGGCGTTTAGGAGGCCTCGGGAACTCGGGCAGCCTTCGAGGTTGTTCTTGCTCCTGCATCTCCCTTGCCATCTGCCGCATATAATCCCTATGAATTTGCTCGTGCCGGGCTCGTTCTTCGTCTGATGGATTCGACCATTCGCCCATGCTCTTCATGTATCATTTAGAGGCACGTTCACAAAGGGAAAAAAGACTTCTGAAGGCTCACCTCGCTATCTGAATCCCTTTCAACCGATTCTGAACCAGTCCACTCATTCAAAGCATTGACTTCATGCCTACCAAGGCCCGTGGACAAAGGATTGGCGATACTTGAATGCCTACTATGAGCCGCCATAGGCTCATCTGCATTCTTTTTGGAGCCAACAGAGAGAGCGACGGAAACACGCGATGGATGCTTGTGGTGCGTGTTAGCTTTTATAGGCGACACGTTTTCGTCTACATCATCGGGAACAACCACGCCTTCATCATCCGCTGCCTTAGAAGGGCTCGTGGTTGTGAGATCACTCTCTGCGATCTCTTTATCCAAGCTATCACTTATCTCCTCTCGAACAGTTACATTCGCTTCCACGTTGACATCCTCCTCTTTTTCCTCCTCCTTATGATCCAGTTCCGCCTCTTCTTTTCTTTCCTCCTCCTCTTCCTCTTCTTCAGGAATGTCAAGCCCAAATCCACGAGCGAAATCGGGTCGACTTTCCGATCTCGAGGGTACTGAAGGAACACTAAGCTGGGCAGGAACGCGGCCTTGAGGTGCATATATTCCAATAGGCGACCGTCTCATAAACTCATCGCTTTGAGCTCCGGGACTGACCGGTCCGCTCATGCGCCCACCAGCTCCAAGTAATGGTGAATGATAAGAGCTTCCCGGAGCGAATGACATGGCATGTCCATGTCCATGTATGCGCTGCTCGAGCAGAGAATTCGGAGATGCGGTCGCAAACTGCGGATGAGGCGATGTAGCAAGCGAGTTGGGACCGCTCTGCTGCTGTTGCAGTTTGTTGAGCTTGAACAAAAGTAAAGCAGGGTCCGCAGGGGATGAAATCTGCGTTTCTTAGAACGTGAATCGGGCACGGAGACAATCCTAGTACTCACAGATGCAGCTCTACCGTGAGGTCCAGACAGACTAGAGTCTGATCTCCGTTCTATTCCGAGCTTCTCGAGCTTCTCTTCGATACTTCGCTCCTTCATCTCTTCCCAACAACCCTATCAAACCATCAGCCAAATTTTCCCATCACAACGTGAAATCACACTTACAGGTATTGGAAGACAGATGTCAATCATTGGCGGAAGGTCAACCTTGTGCGTCTCTTCCGGGTAAATCTCGGCAGTAGACGTCGGGGGATATGAAATTGCCGTGTCCTCCCTAACTTCAGACATTGGCAACGCACTTCGGGACCATAGGGATTCCTTCATCCCCTCAGACAACTCGGCCTCCCCTGACTCCACAGGAATCTTTATAGGAAGTTTCTTCGACTTCAGTTTTTCAGCAATCGCGGCTGCCTGACCACTAGGAGGCAAAGGTGTAACTTTCCTATTGGGTCCGCCCAGCGTAGCCTTCGGAGGACCTCCGATCATACTCGGTGTCCGTCTGCTCTTCGGTATGAATGGCTGGCCAACAGACATGCTCGGGGAAGGTCCATGACCGTGCAGCATTTGTGGAGGGAACTGCGACCCAAACGGTGTCATGGGTACAGGAGGGTGCAGAGGACCGTGAGCGATGCTCCCGTTCTGTCGGTGACCCAGGTGGGGCATTTGCCGTTGAGGCATGCCCTGTTGGGGATGAAAGAACGAGTTCTGCATGGGCGTTTGTAAAGGGAATCCGTTGTGGTTGAACGGGTGAGCTGAGGGCAGGGAGGGAAACCCAGGTTGATGCACGGTTTGGAGAGCGGGTGAGAACATCGTTCGTGTGTCCACCTGATTTGCTAGCTGGGCGTTAAGCATGGGCGGTATGAAGAGCCGCGAAGGCTGCTGACGGTGTTGAGCTGCCATTGCGTACTAAGCTGGTGATGGTTGGTTGGTGAGAGCCAAAGAAAAAGGGAGATACGACGAGTAATCCAAGTACGTGGTTTGGTTGTGTCCCAGACAGAAAAGATCGCGTTCGCTCGTCGACAGACGCGATGAATAGCGAAAGAAAAAGAACGAAAGAAAGGGAGCTGCGCGTCGAGAGAACACGCAGGCCCAGGAGAAGAGGGGAGAGGGAGAGGCAGGAAGCCAGGGAGAAGACGGTGGACAGAAAACAAAAGGGTCGGCATCCGGGAGACGCTTCCACTCAACTCGACTTAGTCCGTCTTCACTTTCCCACGCATCTTTGTCTTTCCACCGGAAACAAAAATTAAATAAAATAGAAAACTCGTGCATCCACTCAACCACAAGACTAAACTCTCTCTCTCATATGAAGCGACATTATAGGTAAGTTACATCGTAAGAAATACAGGATCTGGAGGGGGAATTCCAGACGTCTACTCAGCAGACTTTAAGGTCTGGAGAGGAAGAAAACAACGTGGGGTATCAATCAGTCAGAAAGCTCAAACGTCTCGTCCTCCCCACCATCATCCTCGTCATCAGACACATCAATGTATTTCTTCGGTGCGGCCCTGGCAGCACGTCGCGGAGCCTCTGCACGTTTCCCTATAGGCTTCTCTAACGGCTCGTCGTCATCTTCTCCATCATCACTCTCAATGACTTTCTTCGTTGGCTTCGATGTTTTAGTTGGTACCACTTTGGCCTTCGGCTTTGTATCAAAGACATCGTCGGATTCCTCATTGTCACTTCGTACGACCTTGGCCTTTGATGGTGGCTTTTTCACTGGAGCCTTAGATTTGGGTTTCATCGACCCTATCTTGCTAGGAGACGGAGACTTTGCCTGCGGCGCGTTGTCCTTTTTGAAGAAGCTGTTGATGGACGCTTGGGTTTTCTTCTTCGGGGGCTTAGAGGCAGCATGACCATCGGAGTCTTCGTCAGACGCGGGACTTCAAAAGTTTGCAAGAGTTAGAAGCTACGTTTTCTCATACGTCATTCGAGCTCACCTCTTTCGTTTCGGCGGAGCTTTTGCCTTGCCCTTATCGCGTCCATTTACCTCCAGAATATCTACGTCGTCATCGCTGAGGTCCTTCACTGGCCTAGAGGGCTTTTTCGGCGCAGGTCGTGGAATCACATCAAAGTCCGACTCGTCCTTTCTGACTTCTTTCACTGAGTCACCGAGTTTGATATCGTCATCAGAGTTGCTGTCCTCCTCGATATACTTCTTGACTGCTTTGGACCGTGGAGGATTTCGCTCGGTCGTCTTGGCCACTTCCTTCGCAGCCGGCCTCGAGTACAAGTCGTCCGAATCGGACTCGTCCTTGAGAGGTTTCTGCTTGGATACTTTCCGAGCGACTGGCTCAGCCTTTTTCAATGCTGCCTTCGCAATCGCTTTGGTGGGCTTGAAGTCGTCTTCGTCGTCATCATCTCGCTTTTTCTTGCCGAACGGTCCCGTTAGAGACTTTCGCGTCTTGAGAGTTGCCTGCTTCCTCTTAACCGCCTTTCCTGAAGAATCCTTGATTGCAGATTCTTCCCACTCCGTGCAAATTTTCTGTAATGAATGGATATCATTTGATATTGATCCATCTTATAAGACAATGGGTAACGTACCTCCCATTGCATAACAAATGCGTCAAGATCAGAGTTCCACAGCTGAGACGGAGTCTTCTCAAGCAAAGCAAGAAGCTCTTCCTCCTTCTGACGACCTTGCTCGAGAAGCTTATCGATTTTTTCTTTTGTTAAGCTGTAGATCGCCATTCCGAGCAAGTAATCGAAGTCTGTCGTGGCGCCGGTTTCCTGCTCTTCGGCTTCCATAGCTTCCAAGTCATCCAGAGCTTCTTCATTCTCTCCGGCGGCTTTGGCTTTGGAGATCTTGGGGAATGGCCTGAAATTCTTCTTGCGCAACTCGGAGACAATGTCGGCTTTCTTGCGTCCAGAAACGATTAGTTCCTTCGAGACAATCATCTGAATAAAACGGGCTTGGTTCGTAAGCTTCTCGTGTTCCAGTTGCAGCTCGTTGGCCAAGTAATCCTACAATCCATCTAAGCATCAAACTTCTTCGTCAAATATAAGCAACCTACCTTTCGTTTCTGGTAGAAACTCAATCGAATAGGGTAAAAGTCTTCAATGATTTCTTCGGGCGAATTATACTTCTTGATCTTCCCGTCGAAATCGAAGCACATCATATTGCCCGTACTGACTTTTGTCGTCAGTTTGAAATATTCCTCCAATCCCTGTTCCTCCGCCTTCTCGAGCTCCTTCGCGCCCATCGTGACAATGAAATGAACGTTTCGATTATCATGGTGTTCTTTGTAATCCTAAAAGCGAAATTGCATCAGACAGGAATTTGCATTCAAAGAACACGACCGACCTTGACCGCTCCATCACCCTTTTCTCCGCACATAACTTCAAGTTCGGCTTTGAAAGTCTGTGTCCATTTATGGATGGGCAACTCGGTGATTTCGACCGTCGTGTCGTTCAGTTTCTTCACAATCCCAGTCACTTCATACTTATTGTCTGCGCTCTTCTTGATGGTTCCGTTGAAACCTCTCCACCAAGGGAGCATTGGAACTTGCTCCTCCCCCTTCATAACGCGTCTGATATTCTCAACAATATCCCGGGGGTTATATGATGGAATGTTTGTGCTCCACCCTGGGCATTTTTGAGTTAAGTATCTACCAGTCGAGAAGCACGGTATTTACCTGTACCGATACCCTCGGCACCATTCACAAGGACGAGAGGGATAATAGGGAGGTAATATTCCGGTTCAATTGTCTGTCCATCTTCCTTTTGTTGCTTCAGAAGTTGATCATCGTTTGGATGAAAGACCGCTCGGGAAATGGGTGCAGGCTCCGTGTAGATGTAACGAGCAGACGCATGATCTTTGCCACCTTGGTCTCGAGTACCGTATTGACCATTAGGGAGCAAGAGATTCATATTGTTGCTCCCTATGTAATCTTGCGCAAGATTAACAATAGTCATAGTCAAACTTTGCTCTCCATGATGGTACGCGGCATGCTCTGAGATGTAACCAACAAGTTGCGCGACCTGGAAAAATAAGTGAGAAAAATAAAAATAAAAATTTTCGCGAATCGTGTACCTTGATTTCCTTCTTCAACTTGCGCTTGAAGCAACCCCAGATCACTTTACGTTGACCAGGCTTCAGGCCGTCAGCGACGGAAGGAATAGAACGAATGTTGTCGGCCATGGAGAACAAAATCAGTTCCCTGTTTATAAAGTCAGAGTATGGTATTTCGTCGACATTATGGTCAAGATAAGTTCCGGGCTACCATGCAATGTTAGCCATAGTGATCTGAAAAGTAGGAGGAATAACGTAACGAGAACTTACTCTGAACTGCCGCAGCCATTCCTTTCGGTCATCAGCCTTCTTCTTGCTGAAAGCCAGTTCAATGAGTTCCCTGTCCCCATCCTGAGTTGTCGAAAAGGGTATGACGTGTTTCCCCATGTTGCTGAAGTAATCTCGAGCATCACTGTCTTTGCTCGTTCCCAGACCCTACTGAAACGATTAGGACCGTCACCCGTGGGCGTAGATTTTGTTACTGACCTTGTAGTACTTGGAATCCCATTTGTGAGAATCGGGGGTGTCCTCTTGCCATCTCTCAAATTCAGGTAAGGTGAAAAAATCAATCTTTTGTTTCCCTTTCGTAACCTAGACTGCCGCATCAGAGATTCTTTTCTCTTGTGCCGAAGTTCTCACCATACTTACCCGGACGATGGGAGTTACGAACTCCACCAGAAACTCGGGAACCTTCAGTAGTGAAGGGTAGAAGTGGTCGAGGAAATTGATGAGAAGGCCTTTGATATGGGAGCCATCATGATCCTACAAGGACTCGCTTACTAATATGCAGCAAGTAGGCGGGAAAAAGGCACACCTGATCTGTCATAATCATCAGCCGCCCATAACGCAAGCTTCCAACGTCGCTGTAGATCTTGTTGTGTTGCAGACCCATAATTTTCTTGATGTTCTGGATTTCCTCGTTCTTCATGATCTGGTCATGCTTGGCTTCGCGTACATTCAAGAGTTTACCGCGCAGAGGAAAAACGCCGAAGTTATTTCGACCAACGACGCCTAAGCCTGCTACGGCTAATGCCTTAGCAGAGTCTCCTTCCGTGAGTATGAGCGTGCACCTGGACCCTTCACGAGTTCCAGCATTATTTGCATCCGACAACTTGGCCATGCCAAGCAAACTAGTGCACGATCAGTACCACGAAGACCGAGAATTTCGGACACCTACCGACTACGCTTTGCCCCATCCGTTTTCTTAATTTGTTGATCGGCTTTAAACTTTGCCCAGTTCAGCACATGGTCGACAATACTCGACTTCGCAACTGTAAAAGCGAAAATTTCGGATTTGATGTCAAATCAAAATAGAAGACCTTGGGCTTACCTTTCTTCAGGAAGTCTTCCGAAAGTGTCGGCTTCGAGCCAAACTTGCTCGATGACAGCGTTAAGGTTTCCTTTGTCTGCGAATCGAAGGTCGGATTTTCAATCAAGGCATTGACAAAAATCCACATGTGGTTACGGATCTGAGCCGGTTTTACAGCTGCACCTTTGTTCTTCTTCGTGATAGAGTTAATCAGGTTTTTCGCGATTTGGTCGGCAATGAAATTGACATGCGTTCCACCCTTCATTGTCGAGATCGAGTTTGCAAATGACACCTGTTGAAATGTCCCGTCAGACACAGTGAACGCGACTTCCCATCTGTTATTGATAGTCTCATAGATGATGGCTGGCTTGTTCTGAGTGGCTCCTCCACCAGCCTCTTCTGCTTCAGCAGCCACCGAGCTGACATACATGTCGACGTATTGCTTGAAGTTCTTGACCTTCAGACGTTCGTCGTTCAGAAACACTTTCACGTTAGTGACGGTTCCCGCCATGTCGTATACTCGTTTCTTTAACAAGGCCACCATGTCTTCATCGATGCTCTCCATTCCGAAGCGAGCCAAGTCGGGCTTAAACGTAACTTTGGTGTATTCGTCCTTTTTGTTTTTTGTGATCTTGGCCTTTCCACATACCGACATGTTGTTCGTCCAAGTCTGCTTGTACTTCTGCTCCGTGTTCTTGTCGGCAGTCTCAAGCGAGAATTCGGTCGAATAAATGTTAGTTAACTTCGCTCCGTATCCATTGCGACCGCCCGTTAGCTTTTTCTCGTCATCGTCATAGTTGGAAGAAGTCAAGAGGTGGCCGAAGATCATCTCCGGAATATAAATCTTCTGGACCTTGTGGATCTCGATGGGTATACCCTTCCCATTGTTGTAGACTGAAATCGAGTTGTTCTCGACGTCTATTTCTACTCTGAGGGTATCCATGTTGGGATCATTGATCTGGGTTGATATAACTCAGTTTAATTCCTCGAGAGAAATCTAACAGGTTCAAACAGACCTTGTTGTCAGCAGCGTTCACCAAAATCTCGTCTACAATCTTGTAGAAACCCGGGACAAATTTCACATCCCGATACACCATCCTTTTTGAGTCAGAGTCGTAGACCCACATCGCCTGCGTGATCGTTTCGACGCTACCGATGTAAGAATCTGGCCGTTTGAGAATGTGTTCAATAGGGGTAAGCTATGAACATTGTCAGAGTCTTAATGTGCAGTGTTCCAAGGCATCTCAACGTACTTGCTGATAGAGTTCTGAGGCAGACTGGTTTTTCCTTCGTGGAGCAGCGGGTACCTTCGAGGTCGAAGGCACAGAAGATTCGTCCTCAAAATCATTATCCGCGTCCATGAATCCCTCCTCCACATTCTCGTCAATATCCTTCAACACCTTCTTCTTCGCTGCGGTCTTTGGTTTTGCAGGTGCCTTCGCTGGCTTGGCTGGCGCTTTTGTTGCCTTCGCGGGAGCTTTCGCCTTCGTCTACAAAGCGCATTAGCTCTTGAGCCCGTTACACTTGCTTAAATCTACCTACAGTCTTCTTCGTGGGGATAAAATCATCGGAATCGTAGTCCGATTCGACACCATTGAGGTCAAAGTTCTCGGCCTCCGAAGAGCTCATGTTGGTGTGAAACAATCGCGGTCGTGGTCGTGGTTGCGGTAGTAGAGGAGCGTACACAACGCGTCTTGTTGAACTTGAAGTCCAGGCGACGCGACCTGTCACACGTGACACCTTCACTTCCTGAAAAAAAGGAGATAATCCTTTACCAACGACAGTTCGCCGAAAAGATCTATAGCATCTAGCGCGATGTAGCCAATGTAATGGTGAGGATGAGAAAAGATTAGTGTAATCACCGACTTACAGGACAAAGGTCATACAAGGTCTGCAACTGATCTGAGACAAACCGAGTGCAATTGCTACAATTTGTCGTATAAGATTTTGGGGAGAATGGTAGGGCTTTCTTTGCAATTTCTAAATCGCCTTCCAATTAGCGACCTAAGCCGTCTTCGAAGGCCAGTTTCGAGGGGATACTTCGCAGGTTGAATTGAAAGCGTGTCAAGAGCAGATTTCTCGTAGCAAAATCACCTGACCTCTTAAAGTAATATGAATTAATTCTATTCTGACGCTCCGGTTGAAAGAAGCGAGAGCGGGCCGCATATATACTATTGACTACGATATTTCGATATAACAGTTACATTGTGGCATTATAATCAAGTATAAATGCGGTGAAACAGATATCTCTTGATCTGTCTAAGGTGTCGCTTTCAACCCGCTTACAATCAAGCTCTGTGAAATTCGTGTCAATGTTGCGTCATTCATGCACATGCTCATGTCTACTCGTACCTTGTAAGCTTGCACATCTCCCATGAACTTGGTGACCGTGCCTTCCCCACACACCCAAAGCTATTTTCTTTAAACAAAAAGACTGAGTAAGAAATGACCAATGACTCACTTCATTGGCCACTGTCGTGATAAACCGTTCGTCGTGAGAGATGAGAATAACGCCACCATTCCATTTACTCAGAGCTGCCATAAGAGCATCTAAACCTTCTATATCCAGATGGTTAGTCGGCTAGGAGCGGAGAAGCTATGGTCAGTCGTCGCCACTTCCCGTGACTATTAAAACTTACCTCATCCAGAAGGAGAATATGTGGATTTTGTAAAGATAGAGCGGCGAAAGCGACTCGGCTCTTCTGACCACCACTTAACGTTCCAATCAGTTGTAGCCTGAAGAAGACTGCATAAAATTATCATCTTATTACTCGAAGTTTCAACAAACCCTGTCATTCCGCTAATCTGAAAGTTGCCTAGATGGCTTCGGTACTCCTGTTCGCTCTTGCCGGGAAATTTTGACGCAAGGAACGAGACCGGGGTCATGGTTGGGGTCAAAACATCTACATGGTGCTGCGCGAAATATCCTCTTTATTGTCGTTAGTAGAGAGGTTGATCTTCTTAACAGACTTGACTTACACACGTAACCTGCCGCTGCGGTTCATCTGTCCTCCTTGCGGACTTAACTCTCCTGTTAGAAGTTTGATACTTAAAAAAAAAGATAAGTCGTATTGTCAATCAAGTCATTAGTGACCTCTTACAGCGTTGATCTTAAGCCTCGTAGTCAGTGCCATTCAATTTTCGAAACTCGCAAGTACTCACTTTCCAGCACCATTGGCCCCAACGACTGCGATTCGAGAATCTAGGCCGACATCGATATCGATATTTTGCAGTATAGGAACGCCAGGGGTGTATGAGAAGGAGGTACCAGAGAGCTGTAAAACAGGTGGAGATATTTTGTCACAGTCCGGAAAACTTGATAAATGCTTATGTGAGTGATTAGTTGATGCTGAAAAAGGCAAGACAAACCGGAAGGTTTCCGTCTCATCTGCCTCAGGTGGCTCCAGCTCTGGCAACTTCTCTAAGATCTTGATCTTCGACTGCGCTTGCGCAGCTGTAACAGTCGGCACGTCGTTAGCAGCTTAGATTGAACAGAAGACAATGGTCAGACGTACCCCTATTGGCGTTGTAACGCCACCGGTCAATAAAGGCTTGTAAGTGCTTGCGATACTCCATCTGCGTGTCATACTCGCGACGCAGTTTTTTGTCACGCTCAGACTTTGTAGAGTAGAACTGAATGAAGTTCCTATGTGAATGAAAATACCGTTAAAAAGGTAAACATCATAATTTAGACTCTTTAAACGCGTACCCTTTGTAATAATCCAAGCGTCCGGAATGTTGATGCACTATATCTGTGGCCACAGCATCTCTTTCATATGAATGCTACTTTAGCGCCTAGACTCCACTCTTACTTCAAAAAACCTACAAGAAAGCTCGATCGTGAGATCTGCGCGAGATTTCAGTTTTATCGCAATCGGAACGCCAAATAAATCTACTGATACTGACACGACAAGAAGGGTACCAGGCCAGGTCTGAAGATAATCTTCAAGCCACGCCAGGGCATTCAAATCAACTGCCAAATATCATTGAGCTACATTCAGTGACAGGGAAACGTCTTTACATACTGTGATTTGACGGTTCGTCTAGCAGAAGAAGGTGGGGCTTTTTTGGATGAGATAGAATGTTACTTGAAGTTTCAATCCCGCTACTTACCTTAACAAAAAGGGCACGGGCGAGAGCGAGGCGCATCCTTGAACCCGTTGTCAGCATTGACAAAACCTTGTTTATGTAATATTGGCAAACCTCCATCCTCCACTGAACGACTTCGTTGGACGATGTTGATCCGCTTCACTGAATCCGAGGCCTGTGCAAAAGTCAGGACGCATGTGAGTTGCCGAGGCAATCACCCGTGAATTGCATGTAATCAAAGCAGAGCCTACCTGCCAGAAGGCTCGCAGCCCGGGCTGGACCACTTTCAGCGTCCATGTCCGCCAATCTCTGATGCACTTCCGTCAGCCTAGAAGCAGCTTCTTCTCTCGCATTCTCGAAGCGTTTGTCATCCCCTTCGCTCTCCAGTTCGGAAAGCTTGGCGTTCAAGGAGCTTTCTTCTTTGAGCAGCGATTCGCGCCAAACATCGGCTCGGAGAACGGAATCGACAGCGGTTGTTTCATCCCCGACGATCTGTGAAACAGTTTCAATTAGCTGAAATTCCAGCCCACCCGTTCGACTCACCTCTTGCTCCACAAATAATATGGTAATGTGTGAGGGAATCGGGACCTCACGCAACGCGATGTGCCTGAGCAACGTCGACTTTCCGACACCTTATGCGCAATACGAAGCCGATGAATTCGGGAACCTCGCAACCGTGATGGTAACGAGAGGGCCCACCGTTTCTTCCGATCAGGCCGTACCTCCGTCCATACGCCAAGGTAAGGCTGGCACCGGACCTATTGATTAAAGAAAAAAAATGAAGCTATCGGAGGACATTCGGAATGTCAGAATATCGTACAGAATACGATTCGATCCAAAAGTGACGTCAATCGAAGGCAGATGGATGTCTTTCGACTTATTTTTTCCGGAGGCACTGGCTTCGAGAGAGTTGACTTTCATAAACATTTCTTCATAAGTTTGCTGTCATGCATTAGTTTAGAAAGTTAAAAATGAATCAATACAGACGTACTTGTTTTCTCTGTTGATCGAGCAGCTTGGAGCCTTCGTAGAGATCCGTTCGTGCACGCTTTTCCAATTTGGCCTATTTCAAGAATAAGCATTGTGAGTAACACCTGTCCAAGATGCCACACATTGACTCACTCTAAGCTTTGCCTCTTGCTTTTCAAGCTTCTTGACATCAACTTTTGAAGCTCTTTAATTAAAAGATGTCATGAGCAATTGTATGAAGATGACCTGAAGTATCGCGCACTTTGCTTTGTTGATTGATTCAATGTCAACGCCCTCAGCGAATGCCATCGTGTTCGATATCGCGCCTGACTTTCCCATTTCCATCGCTTTCTCCAGCCTCCTTGGGCCGGAACGAGATGCGTTCAAAGTCTGAGACGCCAAACGAACTGCCAACATTGTGCCCAATGTCACCAGTAGCTCATCTAGGGCACCAGGCCGCGAATTGGCGAACGACTCAAGCATATTGCGTGTCACTTGCATTGAATCTTCATCAGCACTTGCTTCATCAACCAAGTAGCCCGAGAGGTAGTCGACAATTAGTTCCTCTGTGCCAGGAAGTTTCTTTCGGATCTCGCGAGCAATGTCTACGGCTGACATGATTTCAATGAGACTCAGATGGTTACTTGAGATCAAGATTGACTCAAAGCTTCGAACCACTTTTCGATTTCTTTTTTTTTTGTGGACGCATCAGTCACGTGTTGTGCTCGGCCTTGAGACTTCCCTCTCTATTACCATCATGTTCCCATACGAAGATACATTTATTCAAGAAGCCAAAGCCATCGTACAACATTCTTTTGGACACGAGCGACAATTCTGAAATATCTCTGGAGGTCTGACGAGGCCTAGGGGATGGGGGAATAAGCTGCTATCTACAGATCGTGATGGCCCAGAAAACGACTATCGAAAGTGGGGCTGGCAAAGCAAATACAAGCAATTTACGAGAGCAAGGAGCGTGTGAGTGTCCATCGAGGTAAAGGGACGAAAAGAGGCAATATGGAATGATGCATAGAAGTGAAGAAATGAAACTGAGAAATCAACAGGGCATGAATTTCAGAAAATCGATGAAGAACGAAGTAGAAGCCTCGACTTTTTATATGCATATGGCCTTCGAATTAGGTGAGACGCATTAAACCATAGCAACGAAACGATAATACGCAGGAAGTGCATGTGCAATAGAAAGCCAAACCTACGGGATGTGGTGAGTCCTTTCCGAGTCTGAGGGTATCAAGGCATCGCACTTACATTGTACAAATAGAAACTGTGCTGGTCTGCCTTGACGGTATCAAATGCAACGAAACGACCGCCAACGGCCAATGCAAGAATATGGAAAACGGTAGCTGTCGCTGGGCTCAGTTTCCACAGCATGCTGAGACCAGCAGTCCATGCCAGAATAGCGAGCAGAAGAGTAGGTCGAGCTACAGTCGGTGCGACGATCGGCAAAGTTTTACGTCCCACGAGACGGTCGCCCTCCGTATCTTTGAAGTCTTGGGCCTGAATTGTCGTGAAGAAGATGCCTGCGCTACACAACACAGAGAGTATGCTGACATGATCAAGCGAATGCCGATTCACGCCTAGAAGCCCGGGGAAGGGGAAGGTTAAAATCAGCAAGTTAGCCTAAATACCCGGAGGCTTCTTTTCGATCGAATTACGCACCTGCAATAAGGCAAGCTCCGACCTCGAACGACATGAAACCGAGCGCGTTCACAAAATTCCGTCCAAGCCAGTGTCCAGCTGCAAAACCCATCTCATCGTAGATGTAAGTCAGAGCACATAATGCAATGCTAGCATACACCGTCTCAATGCTATAGCAAGCAGACAATGCCCAGCAAGCAGGTACGAGGACCCATCGCAAAACGAGAGCGTTTTCCCAAGTGATTCGCTTTGATGGCAGAGGGCGATCTTTCTTGTTGAATTCGTCTTCTTCAGGTCTTAAGGTTTGGTTCGAAACGTCGAACTGGAGTACGTGAAACCAAACCCAGAAAACGACATGGGGAAGATGCGAAAGCCTGCCGAGCGGGGCAGATGCTACCGCAAGTGAGGTCTGCACCGGATGTCATCTTCGTGATTCAAGATGCGGATTTCCGAGGAACGTACTATTGGGATGACAGTGGTTTTGATATCGGACTTGGTGAACAAGAACAGCGTCCAGAGATGATAGAGTATCTCGGTGGGTAACCGAGAGAACTTCAATAACTTGGGTTTGACCATCGAATCGGTGAGAGCCATGGTGATGGGATGAAGATCCATGCTGGTCAGTGCGGAAAGTGTTGTATATGGGAGGGGAGGGGATGAGAAGCAAGGCAATGTACAGCACAGAAGGTTTCTGTGTCTAACGCTTCATTTGACCCACCTTTTTATATGAGAGGGTAGTGGACGTTTTTAAGCGAACGGTATAACGGCGGGTCCAGTAGATACATGAATTGTCAAGCGGAAAGCTAACATAGGCGAAAGGCACCCGTAAATTTGGTGTTGTATGCGCAGCGCAGGCATCCCTTCCTTCAGGGAAGTCAAAAAGTCTCGGAATATCAAATAACGCTACCGTTGCTCAATCATGATCTTGGAAATCAAACCCGAAATCGAAGATGGACGGCGACACGACGGGCGAGATCTACAGCCCGATTCGATTGTCTATACGTACGTGTGTCTCTGCGAGTGTTTTCCTTTCTTTCTTTCTTTTCGTGAGATGTGACAGCCTTCTGCTTAAAGTAGGACATGCATAGTTCAGCTCTAGTGCTGCGGCGTCAGGCATTGAGTTGAGAAGCGTAAGAAGAGCTTAAGCGTAGAAAACACTATAATATTATATGAATATGCCGCAATAAAAGAAGAGAAGCGCTCGAAACCCGACCGGCGGCACGCTTCTTTCGGTCTGAGCGGCGAGGCGATTGGAAAACCAAACGAACGAAAGGTGTCGGATTTCCGTGGGTCTTCGTGGCGCGCGGCGATCAGTAGTCAGTCAGTAGAGCGGCTTCAGCATCTTAAGATACGTTGCTCTTTGCATTGTACACTCATCATCATACCACATTCCACGCTCTCTCTAAATTTGAAAATATTGTGCCATGAATAACTATTTCAACTGTTGCAAGTCTTCTTATATTGCTTATCCCTCCGAGGTCCCCTCGTTGAAAGGCCCGCCTTCCTCATATCTACGCCTTGACCTTTTCGAGGCTCGAAAAGGACCGAAGCCAACTCAATTTTCGGAAGCCCCTCGCCGGCTCCCGGGGCTAGAAACAGTAGTATCTGGTGCATCCGAAACGGGTTCTGGAGCTACGCTCCAGTTGGCTACTTACAAGTTTGTACGGATCACTTCTTGCTCTAGCACGGAGTCGTGTACCGTTAGTTCAGCGACAAACCTTCGGCTGGATCCTTCTTTCTTGAGTCGACTTATCTTTTGTGTCAAATGAGGCCAGAACGAGGTCATTCAGCTCATCGCCAAGGGCCAGGAGAGTTTACTCGGGCTCGTGGTCGAACTCAATTACGAAGCCTACATGTGTTTACGATCACCTTTTCGTCCCGTGTTCCTCCTTTAGCTTGAGCAGCCTTTCCCTTATTCGGGCTTTTCTTTGGGTGTTCCATGGATGCGGGGGAATACCCCAGGGCTCCTCACGTACGAAGTGGTGATGATGGGGCGCTTCCTTAGCCGTCTACAAAAGAAAATTGATTCCGGCAACGGCTGTGTGATCGGAGAGCCAGGCACGGCTAATCCCCGTCTCCGCCGTCAGCGCCGTTTTCTTGGTCGAGTCGGCCAAGCGCGTCGGATTGGCAGACCGCTGGTCCGACGCTCATAGCTGGAGAACGATCTTACGCCGAGCAAACTTGCTCACCGTCGCGGCCGTTATTTCGTTTATCAAATTTGCGTACTCCGAGTTGTCGAGCTAGAAAGCCGCGTTCTTTCTGAATCCTGGCTCCAAAATCCGATAGGCGCGAAGGGCATGCTTACTCATTAGAGTCTCCAAAGGTTCGGCCTCTGTTTGATATCCTATACCAATAGCACGAACCTGGAGTAAGCCGAAGTAACGGATGTGCGCTCATCGTGCACAATCACGACAATGGGACATGGGATTATAACGAGCAATTTTATTGAAGTTCAAGCAGAGATAGAAACCGGCGGGCCTCCGATTTCCTTCGAGCCAAATTGTCCGCCGCTGACTCGGTTCGACGGTTACCTGTTGAGACAGTCGAGACAGAAACTTTCTTTCCAAGCAAGCGAGAACGAGAGGGAGCCGTTCCTTGGGTCGAAGCCGTAGGAACGATTGGTCTCAAACAAGTATACACGCAATATTGTTACCAAATACCTCGAATCGGCAACCGAGACGCCGAGGATGATATAATGCGCGGTGAAGATACGTACAAGCGTATAACAAATTCCGTGAGTCTGTTGCGAAGTCTCGTCGTTGCTAAAAACTGTATCTATCAGTATGATAGCCGAGTCGTCATCAGGAAGATCGCGAGAGAGTTCATGTCGAAGAAGGCATAGGCGGAACTGGCAACAATACGAGGGAGCGCTGTGCGTCGTTCGCATGGAAGCAAAAATCTGATAGAATTAGGATTAGACTGTGGATGATCAAGAACCCATGGCCAGCGAAAGTCCACACGGCCAAACTGCAATCAGTCCCGTCGCCGTCCGGACCTTGTTCAAAGTTGAACTAAAACTACAAGTGGCTAAGCTTCTCCCGCGATTAAAGGGATACGGCGCCAAAGAGACGTAGTAGAATTACTATACGTATTGACACTATTTATCCCAAGAAAGATTCAGCTAGTGTATTGCGTTGAACCAGTCGAATGGCACGGGAGAAACAATTCACTAGTAGACACTCCGAGGGGTGCCGAGTGCCGTCTACTTACGTTTCTTCCTCACTGGGACTATCAATCGGCGTAACAGATTACAATTACGAATGGCCCGCGTCCGCCGACCCCCCCCCCCCCGGTTACACACAGCGCGCCAATACTATACACGAACACTAGGGGTCCATGAACCAACCATCCGAAAATTCAGAGCGCATGTCCGCAAAGACCGCATCCCCCACTCCTAACAGCGCAAGCTTCGTCAAAACCGCGTTTGTCTGTCGATACGCCCTCTCTAACGCCGGAAGACTTGAACGCCCTTGAGACTCTAGGCAATGCACAACGCATATAAGACACTGGAAAGTCACTTCGCGTGAAAAGACACGTACTCAGAATGACTTGATTGACTTCTGTAGCAAGTTTTTCCCTTTCCTCCACACTTGCAACAGCCTGTGCAATGCCACCAGCAGAAAGTGGGTCGTCGTACGAGACAAGACTAAACGTCATCTTCAACAGCTCTTGAGCCTCCGCTCCTACGCCCGATGGAGAATCGTGAACTTCCTTGTTGAGCAGTCGTCCATACATAACGGCCTCTGTGAGAGCGCTCTGGTACGCAATTTTTGCTGGCGTTTGTACAGACCGGCTTCGTTTCATCCGTGGCGAGACAGGAAGTGCAGCCGGTTGCACAGGTGTTTGAGGACTCGCCTCATACTTCGCTGGTGACTGCGGAATATCGTTATCGACATCCATCGAGCCATTCTCTACCCTGCTTGCATCAGGCAGGATTGCTTCCGCCTTCATGACTTTATTTGCTTCGCTGGCCCGTAAAATTAATTCGACAAATTTTCTGCATTTCAGTTTGAGCAGCAAAAACCCTTGATCCAGAACGGATGGGAAGCGCTCTTCGAGCAACGTGATGGCTTGGTCGATATTCCCAGACGAAACGGCACGCACGACGCGCATCCGCGAGTGCATTGCTTCCGGGCGGAGTCGAGTGATATTTTCGAGTCCATCCATGCCAACGCGTTCGTCATAGCCATTCATCCCAGAGTCGGGTAAGATGTCTTCGGTCTCCATCTTGATATCAACATCCGCCTCGTCTTTCGACCCTGACGAGACCTTTGATTGGTCCTCTTTTTTCTTTCTCTCTTCAAGCTGCGTTCTCAAGGCCATTGCTGTACGTTCATACCCTTGGTGCTGCAAATATGACATGATGAGCTTTGTGGCTGGCTCTGAGTGATCGGGAGGCAACTCTATGGGCGTAAAGTCATCATCCGCAGACTCTTGCTTCACTCGTGGCTTGACGTCCGTCTCAGCCTCCTTGTCTCTCTCCAGCAAAAAGACATCAGAAGATTGGTCAATAGTCCATTTCACCGGAGTTTCCTGGATTCTGGTCCAAGCATGCTCACGAGCGCAGTTGACGTGATAGTCAATGTCGTATTTGAAGGGCTCATGCCCAAAATTGACGCGTACCGCTTCTTGCTGAGTTCTCAGACCGACAGAAGGAAAAAGTTCGGCGCCATCGATCCCGATGTTGTCGAACGCGTATCCTAGTCCAAGTTAAGATAAGGAAGATGCCGTAATATGGGAGGTGCTTACCGACTAGAATGCCATTCGTCGTATAGAACGCCTTGTGTGTGCTGAAGTCAATGCCGCAGCCAACTACATCACCAGCTGAGCCATCGTCAATTCATCACCCGATATCTATCCTACGTATAATTTATCTTACTCGTGAATCGAGGGCCAAATTTTGACCCATCCCTTTCTGAGGCGAAAGAGTTGCCATCATCGCCGTGATAACCCCAAGAGTTTGTCTCCCAGCCTGGCAGCCGATTGAGACGCACATCGCCATGGCTGAATCTGAGATGGAAAGTGAGCGTGGCTACCTTGAGTCTGAGGCTCAGTGGCTCACCCAACACTTATATGACTAGAACACTGAGACGTAAGTAATGAATACCAATAAGCTTACGAAAATAGCGCACCCCTTATGACCTTTATCTAGAATAGTCACTTCATAGTAGTAAATCCCGCACAGTGGCGGGATCGGTCGATCAGACCGAGCAGCAGATGCTTCTTTCTCGCCTTGACTGGAAGGGCCTTTGGGAAAAATCGGGTCTAAGTAGGAAAGGCTGATGTACAAAGGCAAAGCTAACCATGGAAGTGCAGATTGCGTCCATCTTCAGATACATGCAAGTACTTGTTCGTACTTTCTTCGTTCCATCTCGATGGAAGATATGAAATCGGATCGTCATAGACGAAAGCTGATGTTGCCTCGTATGCAGTCTGTAAACTCGATTTCCGATCGACTTTCAGACGGGAAGGTCTAGCACCAGACACATCTGAGATATGATCAGACCCTTCTTGTGATGAAGATTTCCTCCGTCTGCTCAAGGCCGGGGCAGAAGGCACAGACGTTCCGCCGACATCAGTCTGGATCCGGTCTCGCATGAAAGAGTACCCCAAGTACGTTGGTGGTCTAAACGGGACTGGCGCTCCGACACCCTGTAAGTGATGCCCGTAGAGAAATCCTATATGGGCTGGAGGATGGGATTCTTTATGTGACAAACGACGTGGTCGAGACGCTTGTATGCCGCCTCTAGATATAGCCCTACTGCCCGAAGCCCCATCCCTATCCAAAGACGGGCTACCTCCGATAATTCGAGGTTCGAAAGCCGAAAGGCGATCATTTATTCCGGCGTTGAATGGAGTTGAAGGAGGTAAAGACGAGGACAACGATCTACCGTGCCAAGGCGGTCCACTCCCTCCTCCCAAGGCATGGCGTGTACTTCCTGCGTTCATACCTGCACTTGCATGCCGCATCGAAGAAATTGGTCTGCCACCCTCAATTCCCCCATAAGAAGGCCTCGACGTAGGTCTATCTTGAGATTGCTGCGGGTATTGCTGCGATTGGGGTTGCTCCATGCGGTGACGATATGTCTGCGGTATAGACTCTGCAGTTTCAGATGATCCGAAAGTACCCAGAACGTTGATGTTTAGAATATCCTCTATGCTCCTGGCACCAGAGCCGGGAATGGCCATGGATGGTGTCCGTGAAGGTGAGCGATTCTGATTCGACATTGCTTTCAAACCTTGGACACGGAAACTACGTGAGTGAGGTTGGAACCAATTGGTTCCGAAAGATGGCAAGCTATTGAAAGCCTAGAATATAACCCTAGAACTAGTTCGATGTAGCCTTGGGTTTGATTGGAAGTTGTTCAGATAGATAGATAGATGTGGCTCATGGTGGTGATGACGGGGAGGGAAGAAGATACATTGCTCGACGCTTCGCATCATCAACTAACTGTAAGAGACGGTCACGCGCGACGAGCGCGAGGGGTCTGCTTGTTGCTCTCGACTCTTGACTCAAACCACATACTGTAACACAAACGACGACGTTGGCAGCTCCTTTTCACCTTTGTGCATATTCTACAGCACCGTCTAAAGCATTCAATACGGTCGTAGTATGTTTTCGACATGACACAGCCGAGCTCGTTAGTGATGCCGCTGCCGATGTGCCGATGGGACTGGTGCAATGCGACGTTTGAGACTCAAGTGAAGCTCGCAAAACACGTACTAGACAATCATATCGCCCCACTGCAACCCATCAAGAGGAAGGACCTAAAGCTTGAACTTCGAGCTCGCGATGGAACAAGCATGGCTGGTGCGTTGCGTCATGCTTGAGTTCGCCTACATGTACTTAGCATGGAACAGAGGACGACAGTAGTATCCGCACTTCTCAATTGTTGGTGCGAAGAGATGCCAAGACCTTAGGTGTGTCTTTGCCTCGATTTCTACCCTACATTTCAATGCTTAAGGCTATGTTAGGTGGCGTAGAAAACAGTTTTGATCTCTCGGATGCGACCAATCATCTTACGCCTTGCACTCCGCCACTTCAAGAACACCTCACTATCCATACACCACGCGCTTCTGATTCCTTTCAACGGATGTCTAACGGCTTCAGACATATTTCAGAAGCTTCGTCTCCGGATCCCGTTGTCAACAGTATTGGACCTTCTCCAAGTGTTGCAGAGATGATCACATCTACCACTAATATTGGAAACTTCCCGACCTCTCCGACTAGAAGGAAGGCACGGGATAATGCCCGCCGCCTTCAACCAGAAGCTATGTCGATACCTTTAACACCTTCAATTCACCGTCGCACCCTCACTGATGACCATCAGTGTGGACAAGATATTCACACTAAAAGACGTGATTTCGATAGCGGTGATAGAGCATCCGCATCTACAAGTGACCTGTCTCGGTCAGAGTCCGATTTCATACCTACGCCTGCAAGAATTTTTCGCTCAGGTGCATTGCGAGTTGAGGCTCGGCCAGCTGAGGCCGGACACCCGCAAAATGAAATCAATTCACAGGCAATCCACCAGCCGGCGACCTATTATCAACTCCCGGAACCAAGTAGGGACATGTATACAGATATGATTTCATACTCTACAGACTCTTCCATTCCTACATTTACGCCGAATGGCGATGAGCCCTGGCCCTTCCACTCTCAGGCACCCTATCTGTTTGATTCTCAACCAGTATTCGATTCTCAGCGGTGATGGCATACGAGTCAGAATATATATATATATATATCGCTTCAAGCCCTGCCCTTCGAATCATGTATTTATGTGTAAGTTGCTTATTCTTTTTGCAAAAGACATGAAGATTGATTTTTTTTTGGTTTCATTCAAGATACTTCCATACTATGTACTTCAATTAAGTTCTTCGGAAGTATAACTAATTTTTTCGCTTATAAAGCAGTAAATGTCCGTATTGTGATCGTGTCCAAGTTTTGTCTCTTTTCAAGCGCCATACTTTGCTCTTATGAAAGGGGTGATGTTTGCATATGCGCATGTAGCCCTTTGCAGCGCTGTATTACTACTCTCGCTCATGGTGAAAGGACTGACGCTCTACACACCAGCACCAAGGTCTTGAAGTGATATTCCCGCTTTTGCGTGAGGAATACTTCGTCCTGCCACATTGCCGAAACGTGCCTATACCCCGCACGTATGGACCCTTCAACCTCCCGGAATGACAACTTATGTGGTGAAACTACGAGCGCCACACGAAGAGTCATTACGCGTTCGAGGTTATCTCGGGTCTCAACACTATGGGGACGGCTCATCGGACGTGGTAATGTTGAGCGAATAGTTCGGGAAGGTACGTATAGCCCGATCGATGTGTGGAACTTCAAAGCTTTACGTTTTCACTAAACTATCGTTGGCAGAGATAGCCACCACATATCCAAAGGCGAAGGCGCACTTTAAACGAGTCAAGGTAACCAGCTCAGACGGAGCGTGGATAGTTGATTGTACGTGAGGATCTTCTTGCACTAAGTGTATTTGGTATCGTTTCTTTCTGATGTCCTCCGTCTCTCTAGTCCATGACAAGGCAAGCGGACGTTCGTACCGTAAACAAAGTGGACCTTTCCGATGGAGCTCGGACGAAGCCGCCGCGAAATTGGAGAAAGAAAGGATTGCAAAACAAGTCCTTGAATACATCCGCTTCCGTGAACCGGCCCTCAACGATAAGGAGCTCATAGCTATCCAACGTAGTACGTATTACTCCGTTTCTTCTTTCTGTTTTCCCATAAGGCCGCTCTACACTCGCCTTATTTGCTTTCACCTGGTTGCTAGATACTAGTTGGAACATGTGGCCTGGTTAACCTTTTCTATTTGAATTAGATCTAACAATGTACCATGGCTCAACCATTCTATGCAAGGTCGACCGGAATGGACTGTATAACGTTTTGAGTACGTGCAATATCGCGCCACTTTGTTCCTATGATCATATATCGATAACCAAAAAACATCCCCTCATAACCATCGATCATTCACCGGCTTTGTGTTCAATGGCTGTTTTTGTCTACAATTTTGGTTACGATACACACAAAATCTGAACTCAAATATAGTCGAGCATCCTATCTGCGGGTGGCGGGTTGCGCAACCCACAAAGGCGGAAGCAGTACGTTACGTCTCGGACTTTCTGAGCTACCGATTCGCCGTGGATCCTTCAAAGGACCTACCTTCTGAGATATCGTCCGATGCTGCAATTGATAGGACGGAGCGCGAAAGGCTCAACGCATTAGTCAATTGTACGTATGGACTTTTTTTTCGATTTGTATTACAGATCGTGCCAGTTGCCCTGTTTACGCTCTCCCCGGGGCTGAAGCCGGAAACCTCCCTCTCTCGCTTTTGCTTAACCCTATTTTTCGAACCCTTTCTTTACACCAACGAGATTGAGATTGATCGTGAACTGACATAACTATTTATCACCTTTTCGGCATGTCCTTTCACTCTCGGTCGCGTGGCTTGATTCAATTGGACCTGGTGCATGCGCGAAACACATGGCCGCTTGTTGAATGGGCGCGTGCGATCCAGACGCTTCGTCTATCTGTAAATCCAAGGTCATCTTCAAGCAGCTTGACCACGAGCTGGGAGCATGTTCGCCATGGCGAGTCGAAGGTAAGTCGGGATGAAAGAAAATTTTCGTTATATTCAATCGAGATTCCTTCCTTCCGAACTCCCCTTCGTCCCGTCCCCCTCCCTAGATCTCTTTTGCTAGATTTTCTTACGTTCTGACGGTGACCTTCGCTCACACTCTTTCTTTGCCTATCATGTGGATACTGCGCGTGCGTACGGTGTGTTCAGTACGGCACGAATTCGAGGGAACGCTTGTGTCCGTGAAACATACGAAGTTTGGCGATGCGATCGGATACACACACGAGAGGTTGGTTCAAAGAATAGCGAAAGGAGATCTGAATTTTGATCAATGTTGGGACTGCTGATGCGTGAAGTGCTCCATTCACAGTGGCGTTTTTAATAATTATTTCCCTATCGTACGTACAACTCAACACCTTCTCGAGCTCCGCTCAATTTTCCTCATCATAGGCAACCATCACGACTTCGTTGAATAATTTCAGTGTCTTAACTTCGCACTATCTTGAGTTCTTGTGGAATAGACACCCCAATTTTGCGTTCACTAACAACGATGATTCTCATCTGCTTCAAGTTTACATTCGTTATTAGACCCGTTTCGACCCTCAAAGTACCAAAAGTGCATTGAATGAAATGCAGGCATCAAAGATGCCGAAAGGAAAGCATCGATCCCACAAGACGTGGCTCGAGCTCTTGACAATAAATCGAAGTTTCTACAAGGAAGGAAGGATGAAGTGTCGTATTGAATGCATCATCGACCGAATAAACACCGAATAAATAAATGTGCACAAAAGTCGTCTGTGAGTAAATTTCAGCATGCTCTTTTTCCGCCGACGTTATATTATTGGAACATAGCTGATTCCGACCTTTATTAAGATCTGAACTGGAGATAAAGAGGTAGAAAAGGGGCTGAATGTGGATGTTGTACTGGTTAGAACGTCGGGTCCGAGGCACCTTCGCCGCCTGACACTTCCCCGCAATACTCATGTCCATCTCATTTGCACTGCCCCATACACATTGTTCAACGATGCAATTTGTGAATAGTGTGTATTAATAACTTGCTTTATTGATCATTTTTGTCCAGTTCCAGGATGCGTTTCCGACTGTCAATGCCTTACACACAATATTACGCATGTGAGTTCAAAGTTGGATCAATGGGCAGCGGAAAGTGAAGAGAGACTGATGCTTTCACGAAGAAGCTCCGAATCTGAGGAAGCCTTGGTTCTGGCTCCGATAATTGGGTATTTGCAAAGTAAACAAGGTAGTTGAGCCTGAAGAGGATGACATTGTGGATACTGATTCCAGTGAGGACGAAAGGTTGAAAATAATGGAGATGAGCACTTTGTTGGATAGTCAAAAGCATTCGGCCGACTCGGAAGGGGTGCCAGTAGGGGTGTGCGTAAGAGGCTGTAGCAGCTGGACATTGAGTAGCTAAGATATTATTGTAACGCATGCATTGCATAACATGCTCTAACTTGGAATCTAAGTAAGAATGAGACAAATAGGTAACGAAGGCCGACTCCCCAGGAGGTTGATTAAGCGTATACTAGCACTACTCAAATATTCAGAGTTCTTGCATTAATTTTAATACCATCAGGACCTGGGGCAGACCATTCAAGACTATCAGCGTAAGGATCAGTAAATAGTCGAAGTCTTCGAGAGCGGTAGTACTAGTATCATAACAAACGCAATTTGACTCTCAAGGGGAGTCCGCGGCGGGACTTGAACTTTGACGAACAAGGCGGCGGCGGCTGTCAGGCTCTGCGGAAGACGCGCGCCTCCAATGAAATTTGGCTCTGCTTCTCGCTCTCGCGCTCCACCCCTTTCGCTGTCCGATGGCTTAGAATACGAACACACGTTGAACTATTCATTCACTGCATAAACAAGAGCCCGTTGGATTTGGTCTCAATACGTACTCGTGAATTGGTATTACACGCTTCAAACGACTTCAAGTTTGCTCCCACCCCGACTTCCTTCCGCTTTAATGAAGCTCAGGCGACCCAACGTTGGGATCGGAATCTATTGTGCTATGAGTTGGATGCAAGATGGCAAGCCAGACCCGAGGAGATGCTATTAACGAGCTCAAAACGTGCCCGCATTATCCCACAATGCTGTGGTCATGTTGAGGCACGACAGGCCCTTAGCTGCCAGAGGACACAGTCACAATCGTTTTGTTCACAGTGATGGCCACAGCGAAATGTCGAGCCATGGAATGTTCTCTGTGAGTAACACCCTTCCTTTCGTCCAAGATGCGCCAGGCTTATCTGGTCTGAGTTCGTCGAGATAACACATATCTCTGATACAGACCCCAGCGCCCATCCTAGTTTTGGGTCACTCCGAGTCTGCAGTATGAGAATGGCTTTAAAGAGATGTATGAAAGCTTTATCAAGATAAAAGACACAGTGATCGAATTAAACACGTCTGTGTAAGGTTACGAAATGATCTGGGAACTTCATCTGAGCCTTACCTGCGGGTTTGAGGACGAAAACGCACCCCCTACTCCCCAGATTCCCTGCAGTTACTGACGACAAAAAAAATGCTGTCTGTTATTCTCGGCGTCGTAGGTGGTGATGTCGGGAGTTGGAAGTTGCAACGAATGCTTACCTCACTTTAAGGATCCGGCTGAAGTGTCTGGTATCATCCAGTAGAATATAACATGACTGGTAAAATCGAAGCCAGGGTAGGACGGCCGGTGAGTGTGCAATTAACTGACTCTCTGGGATGTTCTGATATGGAGCTCCAAACAGTTGAAGGCATCATTCGTGGCCAATTTTTTGCTTAGGAAGGGCAATCGAAGCTCCAGAATCTAAGAAAAACATGGTGCATTGACCAGCCACTGGAACTCAACGATTTGAACCATTGATGGATGTTGGTTGGGGAGTATAAAAGGTGGGTTATCATGTAATATAAACTTCTTGATATCATCTAATTTGGCATTCCTGTAATTGAAAAAAGGAGTGAAGATAGTCACGACCATCATATGCTTGGTGATTGAGGTGAGGGTCGATATTATGCATAAACTCAAGCAGCTCGCTTTTTCCAATGGATCGAAAATACTCTCGTGACCTACGAATGGTTGCGTAGCATCATTCTGAGGTTCGCGGATGAGCCGAAAACTACTATTGCGGCTGAAAAGAACTTCAAGTCAGAGAAATTTCAAAGAGCTCGGTCCAGATTCATTGAGCTCGTAATCGAAGCTGCAGCCGAGATATCATGTTACTGCCCTCAGTCGAAAACAAGTAAGTTTGGGGCTTATTGAACTTATTGGTCTTTTACTGTGTTATCGGCTGAAGGGTTTCCGTGCCAAGGGTCAGCCGAGCGGACACACTCTTATTGGATGCCGAACACTCAAACCGAGTCCGTTCGTGATACTTTCCCCGCCGAAAAGCGAGAGAGCATGGCTGAATTGAAAGAAGCAATGGTACAAATGCTTGAAAACCATGATGTCAAGATTTTCCAATCAATCATATTCTCGAAAGGAAAGTCTGCTTACCGTGGTGCTGAAGTGTTTTTATACGACTCAAAAATCGACACCGAGGGATCTTTAGCAATGTTCGAAATATAACTCGAAGTCATTGAGACTTTATTGGTTGTATGGTATCGTTGGATGTGGGGAAAGTACAATAACCGCTTCTGAGTGCAGGCTCTGGAAAACAATATATCGATTGGATCGTTCTTCAACAAAATCAAGAAGGCTGTCAACATTATCCTCCTGATCCGTTCCCTCGCTTTTCATGTTTCGCAAGCGAGCTCCATTTACTAGATGTCACTTGTGAGGGTCCTTTTAAACTTATAACGTCTTTGTTAACGAAGGTCTCTACAGCCTCTTTGAGCGCCTTCTGCAAAACCCTCTAAGGAACTGAATGCATCCCGTCGTGACTATGCCTGCGACATTCGTGCTTGATGCTTTGGACGAATGTGACGACACGGGAATCATGGTGAGCCTTCTCGCAGAGTTGGTCAATCTGACACCATAGGCGTTATTCTTCATCACGAGTCGTGATGTAACCGGCTTCAGGGAAACTTGGAAAAAAAGGAGTAAGTTATATTTCGATACGATGTCAAAGACGCGCCTATCTTACCCACCAATTATCAGATGATGGTCGACTTCGTAGTTTTTTTGTACATCCTTTCGTCGTTGGAAAACCTATAATGGACGAACTTATCTTCAAATCACAAGGTCTCTTCATATGGATGTATACGGTCGTCGAGCTTCTCGTGAAAGTCAAAGTTGGGACAACAGGACAACCAAAAGGTATCGTCAATTCCTAAAAAGAAACTGAATCCGAAGCATCTCTGGATGGCATCTACCGCTCAGTACTTGGAAATGCATCCGGATCCACAAACGTTAGTAAGCAGTTTCTTTGCTTCATCATTGGCTTTATCCGTCTCTATTTCAAACATTTTCTAGTGAGCTGCTCCTGATCCTCCGTGTTGGAAAAGCTGGTTATGTTTACGCTCGCCATACTTCGATTCTCGACATTTCGTCAAAGGAAGTTCGACGTAGAGACTCCTGCATGATTTCATCGCAGCCTCACGAGTCCATGATATCCAGGATTTCTGAAACCATGACGAATGGAATACGAGATTCCGATCGTTGGAGAGGCCCCCCTTCTGGCCTCAGGCTCAATATCTACGACATCGGGACGTTGCATTAAGAGCAGTCAGGCAATGGACCTGGAAGGGTGTGTTCAATAAATATCTTTGGGGCTTCGGTATAGCTGTGTGCGCTAGTTGGCGCATCTTTGATCAGCCGCTTTCGGTGGTAGCACAAGGCACGAGTTACAATCGTTCCGTTGTTTTATTGGCATTACTCGCGCATCGTTCCGGATCGAGGTGATGAGCCTTCTCTACTGGTTGCATGTTGCAAGAACCATTCTCGTGGAAGTCGGTTTGGACTTCGAAGTGCATCGTTGTTTCTTTCATAACGATGTTTGTGTTGATGATTAATACAGTAGATGTATGCCAGGTCTGCATGGGTAATGAGCCGACCGTCGAAGATTGTTCGTCGTCGTTGCTCCACATAAAGACATAAAGACTTATTCTGATATCCTCTGCTTCGACATCTCGCCCGATGGACGGAACATCGCGACTGGGCTCGAGGATAGCTTCATTCGAACATGGAAATTTGCGCAGCTGCAAGCAACATGATAAAGGCTCACGAATTTATCAGTGGTCGCGCGTTCGCGCCTGATGGAGTAACGTGGTTTCGAGTTCATGGTCAGACTCCTGCAGACGACTGTGGGATGCTCGAACGTATCTCCTTTATGGTAGATCCTTGGACGGCTGCACAGGCGGTGAACAAAATTTGCCTTTTCACAGTGAGGTCGCCTATTCTCTTCTCAGGAGATAAAAAAAGCCATCAGCTGGCTGGCGGGAGTAGGCAACGTAAACTTACCCCTAGTTCGATTTGAACGGTTGCAAGTTTACGTTCTATGAATGGATGAGGTTATTCCTAATTGCGGCATGTGCGTGATCATAGTGTTATCGTTCATAAAGCTTTGTATAGACTGCAAAGTTACCAGTAAGGACGCAAAGTATTATTTGCAAGAAGCTGAGGTCTAGATCCAGATCCTGAGCCGAGCCGAGACAGCTTTTCGGAGCAATCATGAAGCGGGAGACAAAGAGGGATAGTGGACCCACAAAAGGACCTTCAAAATACTATAGGAGGCGATCTTGGCTGTCGCGCATCCTTGGCAACTCACCATAACATCCCAAGACGTTATCTACTTCCCCGTGGCGGTCAGCGGCCATGGGCGCTTTCACGTAGCTAACATTCACTTTGGTTAACGAAAGTAATATGAGCAACGAACAAGATCGTCGCGACCAGGAGTCTGTGCAAAATTCTTTGACAGGTGAGCTCACGCTTGCATTCCATGTGGCAAGAACGCAATCTGAACCATCGCCTGTGTCTTCCTTTTGTCCGCGTTCGTTGATGCAGAGCAGAGCTCATTAGGCAGCTCCTACGCGCTACATGCCGGAAACGAGTCTGATAATAACTCTCAGATCCGTGAGTTGACTGATGCACAGAACGAGTTGCTGTACGAGCTGCCCTCACCCTCACCCGGCTTCGATATTGTCCTCAACGTCTCGCCACCACCCCCTGAAGGTCCGGCCAATGCTTTACACTTATATTCCTCTTCCGCGGACCATGATGGCGATAAGTCACTAACAGAATCGCAAGGCAATGGCTTCTCTGACACCATGGACAGGATCGAATCCGTCATCCCAATTCCTCTCGAGCAAAACACGAAGACACCTCGCCCATTCCGTGTTAGGTTCCGCTCTCGAGTACGAATAGGCTCTGGCATACCTCACAAACGCTCCGCCTCCCAGCCCAAGCCTTTCTCTCAGAACGAACATATTAATAGCGATCCCGCTATCGACTCTGACACTTCTCCATCATCTTCAATATCTGCGCCGCTTCGATGTACACCAGATGAGTATGACTCCGAAGCTCACCTCATGGGCGGAAGTGGGAAGGGACGCCAGCAGGCTTGGAACTCGCTTGCTGCAGCCCCGAGGCGATCAAGAAGAGCATCCGCAGGAACATATACCTTCTCGTACCCACAACCTTACCACCAGTCTCATTCCCGTCGGTCGCGACCTCTATGGCTAAATGATAGCGAAGACAACAACCAGGACCGAGAGGGAGGGGGTGGTGCAAGCGAAAGAACAAGACTGCTGAGGGCGCCTGGATCGAACCTCGGTGCAAGGACGAGAAGGATGTATGGGCTACCGGACGAAGGTGATGATGGGACGGGAGACGAGCAAAACGAGGAAAGAGAGAGAAGGCGGCTGAGACGGGAGATGGAGGAAATGCACAAAGTAATGTTCGGACCGTGGCCTTGGAGATTGTTCAATGGATACGTGAGTTACCTCTCTTTCATTCTGTTTGCTTTCCTCCCTCTTCGGTGTGCCTTCAGACGCTACTCAAATGATCTCGCACCCTTCCATTTTCTTTCATCTTTCTATCGTTCTGGAAGATCGAAAGTGCTGTGGGTGGATTGCCCGGGCTGCCCGAGTATTCTAACCGTCGCAACTATCATGACTTCCGGTCATCTTATCAACCTGTGGTTTCGTATCCAAACGGTGCCTTTCTTTCTTGTACTTCTCTTCTATTTTTACTCCACGCCGGAAATTGTCTCTAGGGCAAATCCACCATGAATGTGGCGTGGCGTCTTGTCGGACTTTTTACGAGTTTGGAGATCCGTTGCATCGTCTTCTTAGTTTTGAGTTTGTTAAGACGACTGGCTGACTGGACATTTACTTGCAGTGGTGGGCGTGGAAATGCAGCTGTTGTGAACACGACGATGAATCGGACGACGAACATGGCTAAGCTGATTCATACGCATCGGATCATGCATCCATATTGACACTCACGAGCGCTCTTCCAAGTCATTGATGCTCATTGTTGCTCTTCAAACCGTACAGTCTGCGCATGCTCCTTCAAATCTGAGCATCCTTCCCTACTCCACTTTCGATAGCGATACCTTCTTTTCTCGCCCTCTTTCCCATTTCTAAACCATATGCAACATCCCAAGTTATCGCCCCAGCCCCCATCTCGTTCATGGACAGATTATGGCCATATCTGTGTTCTGATTCGACCATCCCTATGTATGTATCAGCATTCTGCTTTTCCTCTCCAATTCTACACTTTCATATTCGTCGCTTTCACACACGTATTCACGCTTTCGATTTACGCGCTTTCTTCTGTTTCGTTTGGCTTCGATATCCCATTACCGTCCTACGTTCTTCTCTATATGTATCTCCATGACTGATGCACGTCTCTACGCGGGTTTTCACCGTGACTTCACGTTTGATTCTTTTGTGATTCTTTCCATATGGAGACCGAAGGGGTTATTTATCATGCTCTAAGCACACGAATAGAAAAGATTTACTTTGAGTCGGTCATGCGACTAATTTCAATACAGAGCCTCCAGCATCAGGGGCCCAAATTGGATTACTTGTTCTCGACCTACGTAGTTCGGACTCGTCTGGTTCATCTTACAGAATTCGAGTCGACGGCAAGCCCAACATATTTATTACCCCGAAACACTCAGTTCACTAGCCCGAGCCCAATCCGGCCGCCGGTCATTAGCCAAGGCGAATGGCCCCCGCTCGGAATCAGGTAACGGGAATGGGGAAGCTTGAAAGAGCATCGGTGTCACCGCGACAGGCGAACCTGAGCCCTCGCAACGCAACACGAATCCATGCAACATCGACATCCGAGTTGTGCATATCAGCTGCTGAGAGTCGTGACGCATGGCGAATTCGATGATCGAATGCCAAGCCTGTGTATGTTATGTCCGATGTTACTGGGGTGAATCCGATACTGTTCTCTTGACTTTCTGTAGTGTTAGAATGTTCGGACGGGACGGGTGAGGTTTGATTGTTTCAAGTTGGCCAGCACGGGTACGTTGCAGCCGGTATAAGGCTTTGGAATAGCAACGTAGCTTACAGAATCGGAGCTAGATTCTTGAGTGCAAGTAGCACCTCGATGTTAGTGCCCGCTGAACCCGAGCCTAAGCGTCGTTTGGCTTAAGGTCGCCATTTGTCGACCGTAACGTCCGAGTCGTAATTGTATCGCACTAATTTACCACAGAAATGTGGCGGAGACTGAGAGCATTGATACATCGAGATTGTATTGAGTACATTCAGAGGGGGTCAATATCGACATCTATGAGTTTGAAACAGGAAGTACATGCATATATGCAAAAAAAGATCAACAAGAATCACACTTCGTAACACAAAACAAGCGTATACGCTCACGTCCCGTAACTCACATCCCATTCACCTTTCCTTCTTCTTTTTCGTCCGCATGCGGTACCACTCCCAACCCTCCCGCCTTCAACTTTGGCGGTAGAACCATCGTCGGCGGTAGCGTTTTCACGGGTGGCAACAACCCCGCCGCCCCAGCCCTCGCATTCTGCACCAACAGCATATCCATCACCACAACCGCCGCCATCGCCTCCACGATCGGTACCGCCCTCGGCACCACACACGGGTCATGCCGTCCTCTCGCAGCAAGCTCCCCCGTCGTCCCATCATACTGCGCCGTCTTCTGCGCCTGGCTGATCGTCGCAGGGCTCTTGAACCCGACTTTGACGTACACGTCCTGCCCATTCGTGATCCCTCCCTGAACGCCGCCGCTCCAGTTGGTGCGTGTCCCGAGGCGGACGTTGCCTGAGCCGTCCGGGTCGGGTATGGGGATGAAGGCGTCGTTGTGCCGCGAGCCGGGGACTTCGGTGCCGCGGAAGCCGGAGCCGATCTCGAAGGCTTTGGTGGCGGGGATGGAGAGCATGGCGTGGGCGAGGAGGGCTTCGAATTTGTCGAAGACGGGTTCACCGAGGCCTGGGGGGACGTTGCGGATGACGCAGGTGACGGTGCCGCCGATGGAGTCGTGTGATTCCTTCGCTCGGAGAATACGCTGGGGAAAAGGGGGGATGACATCAGAGAAAGTGTAGGATATATCGTTTTAAGTGCATACTTTTGTCATCCTTTCAGCTGTCTCAGGATGTGGGCACCTCGTAGGATTTGCATCTACCATTTCCCTCGTCACTGTAGACAGCAGTTGCCTAAACTCAGGCGTCAACGCTTCTTCGATGTCATCGTTATCCTCGTCATGGGAGATCCCACGTCCTCCTACAGACGCAGGTACATTCACTTTACCCACAGAGGAAACAAACGCAACAATCTCAACGCCATAGACTTGCTTGAGATAGCGTTCGGCGATGGCACCTGCCGCGACTCGACCTTACAAAACAACAATCAGACTCAACACTGGATTCGTTTTTTCTTCTTTTGACTTCGAAGAACATGGACTCACCGATTGTCTCCCTCGCACTACTCCTCCCACCCCCACTGCTTGCTTTGATCCCGTACTTCTCCAGATACGTATAATCCGCATGGCTGGGACGCGGATACAAGTCCGTCTCGGAATAGTCCTTCGGTCTCTGGTCCTCGTTCTTCACGAGAAGACCGATAGGTGTCCCGAGCGTCACACCGTGCTCGATGCCACTTTGGATATGGACGAGGTCTTTTTCGTCCCGCTAAACAATCGACCGTCGAAAAGCAGACCGACCATCGAGTTTAAGATCCGGTATGCAATCGATGAAACAGTGAGGCGATGGTAAAAAGCATGGGGGAAAAAAGAGGGACCGCGGCGTAACCCGCCCGCAAGAAAGCACGATGAGAACCAATGTGTGAATGAAAGATGAAATGAAGGGCGATGAAGAAGCAACAAAGACAAAGTATGCATGGACAAGATGCGTAACCAAGGTACGATTTTGGAACGTTTCGATTGTTCATCCATTTACCCATTCGCAGGCGGAACAGAGTATTTTCGTCGAACGCAAGGTCCGGAATTAGTAGTACGAGGAGTTTATTAATAGAACCATACCATCGACCAATGTTCGATGAAAATGCGGGCGTCGCCCAAACGAACGGAACACCCCAGCACAATGTCGGCCGACAGTCCGAGATTGACAGGATTAGGAACAAGTTACCATCAGACACACAGACCCGGTGGGATTTACCGTTCGACAACGCAACAACGAACAGACCGCCCGTGTCACCGTCAGGTTCGACGAGCGCGCGTGACGGTGTGTTCAATTGACCATTCGAGAGGAGTTTTTGATGGCAGTCGCGGTGGTATTTAGTGTCGATGGTATCATCGTTGACCGTCGTCGTTGTCGTCGTCGCCAGCCCGCCGTCGCAATCGCAATCGCCGTATTTGTTCGGGGAGTCATGGGAACGGCGACATGCAATTTCGAGCATGACATGTCCCATCCACCCGGTCCAAAATAGATTTTTGTAAGGAAGTAGAGATGCCGCGGCAATGCCCAAAAGAATTGGGATTCGAGGGTATAAAAAGATACAGACGATAGCAGAGAGCCAGGCATCAAATCAAGCCCAAGTTCCAGATCCAAAAGCCAAGTTGCCCAGATGAAAATACGATTCGTTTCACCGGTATATTTATAGCCACGCGACGGTGTCCAATGAGTTGTATGAAGAAACAAAGGAGAGTGCAATGAGCAACGCATATAGCCAGGGTCTCAGACTCGAATCGAATCGTAACAATGTGTGTACTCACGGGTGTCGTCAAATTGCTCTGGCCGGGCCTCCGGCGACTGAGTTGCGCCTGTATGTCCGCCGCTGAGAGTTGTAGGCCCTACAACACGCACGCATCAGTAACGAGGTTATCTCATTGCTCTCGTGTATAGAAGAGAAGGCGAGAAAGAGAGGAGGGACGTACAGGTGGACATCCATCGACGATGCAACCGACAGAAGCACAGTGTGATTCGCCGTAGGTCGTTACACGGAAGAGCGTTCCGAAGGTCGACATTTAGGTGGAATGATTGGATAGATGAGGTCAAGGACGAGGCTGTTGGTGGTTATAAGACAGGGAGTGGGTGAGTTGCGGCGAGCGGCCGTGTGCGGATTGAGTGAGCGTCGGGGACTTCGAGTCGGAGTCGGGTCGAGTCGAGGATGGGAGGGAAAGATTTTTACTGATTACGTCATCCGTTTCCGCTCATTTTCTTCCAAAAGTGTATAGAATTTGGTTTGTTTGCAATCAAAATAGCTAAAGTATTTACTTTGCAATTTTAGAGCCTATTAGGGAATTGTTCTGAGCTCGCTCCGGTCGATCGGAGCAGAGCCACCATGACCATCGGACGCAGAACTTCTGTGTTTGAATGACCACCACCACTACCATGAGCACAAAGTCCACACATCCGCCAAACCACTCGCTCGCCGGTCCAGGGTCTGCACCTCAAATGACCCCATCCACTTCGACTTCCCAACAAAACAACCACCAGCAAGCACACCAACCATCCCGAGTTCGCCAACGCAAGAAACAAGCCCCTCCCATCGAACCCGACTCTCTCTATCGTGGCGCAGCCCCAGCCCCAGCCTCGGGTGCAGGCACGAGTGCCGCTACCGGTGCAGCCCCAATATCTACGTCTACCCCGCAGTCCCATTCTGTGGCGGGCACGAAACGCGCTGCGCAAGAACGCGCTGTGAGTGGAGGCTTAAGTGTCGAGCCACGAAAGCGCAAACGCGTGGATCATGGCGCGTCTCCTGCGCAGGGGAGCCCGTATGCCCAGTCTGCGTCCGCTGCTGGTGGTGCAGGGAATACTGCTGGAGGGTCTGGTAGTGGTGGAGGGGCAGCGAGCTCCCGTGGGACGAAACATGGTGCGAATCTGAATCAGACGGATAAAGGCGGAAGTGGGGGTGGTAACGGACAGATGGGAGATGTGGATGGGCAGCAGCCATTGGTACGTTCTGGCGTTCCTGTCTCTTCTCATTTCAGCGATTGTTCTGTTTTCCTTGCATGGGCGTTCACCACTGTTCCGAACTTCCCGAACTGTCTTCATGATCTGCACCCCCTGGGATACATCACATTGCATTTTGTTCGTAACATCAACTTGAATAAGGTCCAGAGATGCGAGATCCGATACTTGCGAGTTCATGATTTGACACTGCTTTTTTTGTCTTGCCGTTCTTTTTCCAACGCAAGTGGCTAACCCAAAAAAAATGAATTTGCAGTTCGAGTTCGCGACGCTGCCCACGCCCGCACTGTATCAGTACCTCACCCAACACGATCTCATTCCTGTCATTTACCCGACACCGTTGACGTCTGATGACCCTCCTCCACCCGCGGCGTTGCTAGACCCATCGCGGATGTCCTCACGCGCTCCCTCTCCCATGCCTTTCCTTTCCCATCTTTCTCAGCTCGGGGCTGGACAAGGACACGGACAAGCGACGATGGGTTCAGTACCCAGCAACAGGACGCAAAGACGGTCTCACGCCCAAGCATTGGCTCAGAATCAAGAGTCAAGCACGAGTCGAAGACGGAGCATGCGGTTGATCGAGGAGAATCTAGGAGGTGGAAATGAGCAGACGCCTGTGTTGGCGGATGTGGGCGAGGTGCATAAGGCGCTTGCGGCGATCGCGCAGAAGCATTTTCGAGAGAGTACTGTTCGTGAGGTGGAAACGTTGGCTGCGTTTATGGGTGCAGTGAAAGCGCGAGGTGCTGGTGTAGGAGGAAGCTTGAGACGGTGGCGGTAGTGTGCTATGGACGTGTAGTGTATATCACAAGTTTGCAATAAAATGAAAGTATTTCGGAATGAATTTAGGCAATGATGCTGGTGAGCGAGCAGAGACCAGAAGAGCGGAGGCGGGTGGGTTAGCAACGGCAGAAGGAGGGACTTGCACGCGGGGGTTATTGTTAGCGTGTGGGTGTGAGAATGAGAGGCAAGAGCAGCAACAGCCGGACGAATGGCAGAGGTAGTACCAGATGCAAGTGAGAACAGATGCTTATTGGCTCATCATCGCAACGATTCGCTCGTCGCTTTCGTTGACGCTCGTTGTCATCGTCGTCAGTCAGCGTTCGTCGCGTCGCAGAGTCGCTGGTGAGAAGCTGAGATGGGATGGCCATCTGTGCCGTCGTGAAGGCGACGGGGTTCACCGAGCTTCCCGACCCATTCTTCATAAAGACCCGCCGATTCTCCTCCTTCCTCTCTTCCCTTCCTTTCCTCAGTCCCCTTTTCGCACTCACCCCCACCCCACCACCGTCTTCGTTCTTCTTCTTTTCTCCTGCAGCAGCGCTGCCTGGACTTTTTCTTTGTAAGTGTTTCGCGTTCATTCATAACTCATCTTACTATTAACTGACTTCTGTATGTTCTCGATACTCACCCACACGTATTACTACCATGCATCTACAGCTTTCATCGAGGATCCTTACCCCCACTCGTTCATTTCAGCCCAAAGCAACTTCATTTCTCCTTTCGTCTCTTCGTCTTCACCGAGTCCGCGGCTCGTAGTTATCCTTCATCAACTCAATCACATTTGCATCTACACTCGCATATCAAACCATGAAGTTCACTTCTGTACTTTCCTTCATCCTCGTCGCCCTCGTCGCCAACACCGTCGCCACCCCTCAACGCGGTGGTAGGCAAGGGAATGTAAGTCTCAGATGTTTCTAATATCCGCCCCGTTTTCTTGTGTTCCTGTCGCCCGTGTCTATGATGATCGTTGTCAACGACGCAATGCTCATATCCGCGATGCGACCGGCCCGGGAGTCCTCCGATCACAGAATGATATTATTCCCGGCGCTTATGTCATTCATATGTTTTCTTTCTTTTTGTCTGACGTAATCATATGACTGACGATCATTCATTTCTATTTTAGGGTCAGGGTGGATTTGGCGGATTCGGTGGTGGGAACAAAGGCGCGCAGGGCGGTCAAGGACAAGGCGCCCAAGGAGGGCAAGGGCAGGCCCAGGGCCAACAGGGAGCGCAAGGCGGGCAGGGTGGAAACAACGGCCAAAACGCTCAGAATGCTGGCAACAACGCGCAGAACGGTGGCAACAACGGCGGTACGAACACGAACTCGGCCGCTGCTGCCGCCGCCGCATCTGCTTCTGCTTCTTCTGTATGCGCTTTCACCGCTTGATTGTGAAGTCTTTTGAAGCTGATGCATTTCGTTTTCTTTCTTTCTTTTGCTTCCTAGGCTGCTGGGAATGCAGGAAACAATGGTAACAACAACGGCGGGAACGGAGGTAACGACCAGGACAGTACGACGCTCAACCCATCCGTCATCGCGACCGGCTTCGCACTCGACGGTCAGCAAGTCCCCGCTGACGGGCAAGTCGCCTCCCTCACGTCTACTAACAACTTCATCAACTTCTGTCTCACGACCAACAAACCCATCACGAACGGTGCTCAAATCAAGACGGGTTCCTGCAACCCGGCTCCGATGGGTGTCATCGCCGCGACGACGAACATGCCTTCCTCCAAGTTCGTGTTCCCGCCTAACGGCGGGACCGTCCAGTCCAACCAGGCGTTCACGATCCAGATGGCGCTCAACAACATCGAGGCAGGCAACTTCGTCAACGCGCAATCCAACTACTACTCCGCACCCCAGCAAGTGAACGCGCAGGGACAAATCATCGGCCACACGCACGTCGTCGTCGAGCAGCTCCAGGCCCTCGACCAGACGACCCCGACAGACCCGAACAAGTTCGCGTTCTTCAAGGGCGTCAACGGTGCGCAGCAGAATGGTGTCGTGACGGCTGACGTGACGGATGGGCTCCCCGCGGGTGTGTACAGGCTTGCGAGTATCAACTCGGCGGCGAACCATCAGCCGGTGCTCGTTGCGGTTGCGCAGCATGGTTCATTGGACGATATGGTATACTTCACGGTCTCGGATAACGCTGGTGCCGCCAATGCTGGTGGTGCAAACAATGCGGGCGGTGGAGCTGCTGCGAGTGCTGCGTCTGCAAGTGCAGCAGCTGCTACCACTTCGGTACGTGTCCTTTTTCATTTGCGCCGTGCATCTAGTCTGCACATACTAATACCTCTCCTCTCTCCTCTAGGCGGCTGCAGGCGGCAACAACGGGCAAAACGCCGGCAACAACGGTCAGAACGGACAACAAGGCGGTAAAGGTGCTCAGGGAGGACAAGGTGCAGCAGCTGCTGCTGCAGGTGGACAGGGACAGGGCGGGAAGGGCGGAAAGGGTAACCGCCGCTCGCTCCGCTTCACGCGCGACTCAGCTTAAGCTCCAAGCTTCGAGCCCTCCTCTTCATCTCTTGCATCGTCTTTAGATTGTCTTCTCACCTTTTCTTACCGTATCCTTCTGTTTTCTTGCCTTTTTCCCGTTTGTTCGCCTGTTTTTTTTTTCGTTTTTGCTGCTTGATGCACCCCTGTAGTTTACCTACGCCCAGTCACCCATGAAGTATGTAGTTGGTCCTCTATTCCCCCCGTATTTATTTCTGTTGCGCTGTTGCACCCTCTCGTTTGCAGTGGTTTCCGTCGCCTGTGCAACAGAGTAGGAGGCGTAGCAGGGAAAAAGGACGTTTCACTCCCCCTTTACCACTCACCACCCCCATTCGTTCTTAATACGTTGTACAGCTCCAGCCTCCCTCCCGTTCTTCCTTTGTCTTCGTTGGCTCCTCTTGCCTTTCTACCCCTGCCCTATCCGTTCTGCGTCTTAGGTGCTCGGTATACGGTCTGTGTCTGTGGTAGTCCGTATGTGTGTATTGGGGCCGGTCGGTAGAGACGAAAAGGGGACCCTGTATGAAGTTGCGAGGAACGAACGTTGAGGGGGATAGGGATCCTTGAATCCTCCCCTTTTTTAACAAAAGAAAGGACTCTTTTCGTTCTTTGTGTTTAGCGTTTTCTTTTTTTTTTGTCATACTCTCTTACGATGGTTTTCTTTTTATCTCTCTTGAAGTAAGAGTTGGTGGGGGTGTATGGACAGTGATATGCGAAAAGAAGAAAAGACGTTAAAAAGTGGACGAAAATGTGTGTGTGAGGATTGGGGATAGAGGCATGCAAGATTAGAAGCGAATGAATGACTGGTACTACTAGTAGTTCTACGGGTCTATGTACACCTATCGATGCAACAAAGGAATATTATCGTCCCAATCCCACTGAGCTCAGGATGAATTACGTAAGAGACCCCCTTCCCAATCGCATATATGAACACTAGTACTAATATTAATATAAGAAAGGCAAAGAGGGCGAATGCTCCTTCGCCACCTCGAGTTCGTCCAACTCATACGACATCTCGTCGTCGTATGTGAACGACGCGCTCTCGCCCATCACTGCCTCCCTCTCTTGATCTCCCATCTCGCTATCGCTCCCCTGTTCCTCATCGTCATCCAAATCGTACTCATTTCTCACTGGCTACGGCTCTGGGACTAACCCTTCCTCCTTCGCCAACTCCATCAACAAACCGTGCACCACCGCGCAACCACCCTTAACAATCGCGCACTCCACAAACTACCTCACCCTCGGCAGCATATACGATCCCACGATGGATCGTAGTATTCGATGCACTCGAGCATGTGCTGGTGCTAGATAGATCTACGTTCTTTAGGTGGTGACGGTGGCTGCCAACGGCTAAGCTCAGACAAATGCGTGCGACGCTTCTCCTCGAGCTTCGGTCCTGCTTCAGCGGTCATCGGTGACCCGGAAGTAGAAGATAGTAGGGGTAGTATGAAGTTGTCGCTCTTCTCGAATGTCGTGTCGATTTGAGAGCGCGAATGATGCCGGTGATGTGCTGAGGGAGTGGTCCGGTACGGATGATAGCGCTTCAAGTTGTCCGCGTTCTGTGCGCGCTCGATATTCCCTGATCTGTGCGTGCGGGCGATGGACCACGACGCTGCGAAGACCGGACCTGCAGAAGGCTGGCTTGCGCCCTCTGCGCTCGAGGCTGCCATCAAGCTTAAGGCTTCCTTGACATGCTTCCTGACACCAATCCAGGTGAAGATGTCGTCGGTCCTGCGCTCGACCTAACGGTTCTTCAAGAGATGCTTCTCTTGTTCGACCTGCTGAATATTTTCCCATTTCTCCAGGACATCCACGCTCACGTTCTTCCTCCACGTGTCGGCAGTCACGTCCACTCTTCCCGAACTCTTCGAGCATCCTTTATCTACCCTACCCCATCCCCCTCCATCCTCAATCTTCTCCTCGAATGTCCTAAGCTGGCTCGGGTTATCCTTCAACTCGAAGTACCTCCCCCTTGCTACCTTTGCCTTCTCCACTTCTGCCTTCTCCACCTCGATTTCCCAACTCCGCATCTCGACGAAATCTGGCTTGTCTTCCGGCAGACTCACGCCCCTCTCGGCCATTGCGTTCCTGAAGAGCCAGTACCGACGGTTCGTGTGCCATTGATTGGCTTGGTACCAATTCGCGCGCTGTTCTTCCGTATGGAAGTAATGTATGGAGGGGCGTGTGTTGTGTTTGAAGGTTGGTCCGTTGTTGCCGCCGACAGTTCCATTTCCGTTGTTCGTGTTCGCCGTGCTCTCCACTGCCTCGTCCTCATCTTGGGCGACACCGACGTCCATGACTCCATGTGTGGGTATATTGCCGCAAAGGGACTTGCCAACGCATGTACGTTGTCTCGTGCCGTCCTTGGGGAACGCGGCTCATCGGTAGGGAATACGGTAAGCGGCATGAACTCTTCAAAGAAACTTGACGGCGGTTCGAAGTCGACGTGCATTGTCGGCTGAGGCTTGTCATGCAAGGCGGGGACGGGGAACGCCCCAGGTGCGTGCGAGAAACTCTCCCCTTCCTTCTCCTTAAGCCCCACCTCTCCTTCCATCTCCGCGTCACCGGGCCCAACGCCGAATAGAGAACGCGGCGGCAAGTCGTAGATGGCCTTCAGGTCGCGTCGAAAGCGGCCCAGTTTCGACTCGGACTCGCATGCATCGGTCGGAGGGGGGTCCGCAAACTGTGCAAAGGGGTTGCACTCCTGCACAGTACGTAGCTTCGCCTCCGTCCACGTCGAGCCCGAATTGAAGCGGGCCCGCTCCTGACGAAGCTGCTGAGGCGTGAGTCTGCGTCCGTTAGAGTCTTGCGCAGCGGAATGTTCGGCTTTGGCTCCGTTCTCGGTAGATAGAGACGGGGTATACGTGGGGCTTATGGTTGATTGCCTTGGACCTGGTGCAGGAGAACCTGCTTCTGTTTCAGGCGGGGTGAACCGTGTGCCAGTTGGCGGCGGTGGCCGAGTGGCCACCTTCGATTCTACAGTGTCGATTATCCTCGTCGTCTCGACGATGTTCACCTCCGATGCAGGAGTGAACACGCGACCTCTCACAGCCTTATCTCTAATAGCGGAAGGAACAACGGGAGCGGGCGCATGCGCACGGTTGCGCATGGCCTCTTTTTCCGCTTCCGTGGGAGGGTGGAAGACAGGAACACGAGCGGGGAAGACACTGCCATCGTCGTGGAGGACTGGGGCTTCTGAGCGGTGAGTGAAGGCGGGATGGATGGATTGGACGGTGCGTCCAAGTGGTGCTTTGCCTTTTGCATTTGTGGGCGTGACGGTTGTGGTGAATGCGGTTGCAGTTTTGGGTATAGCTGAGGTGGTGGCTTCTGAAGACTGAGATGGGAAGGTCGACGTTGACGTTGACGTAGGCGCGAAGCTTGTGGTAGGAAGAAAACCGACCACCATTCCCCGCGTGGGCGTGCTCCTTCCCTTGCCTCAGGAAAGCCACCAGAGTCACTGTATTGTAAACCGTCATTGCCGGCACATCTAGAATCAGAGTCATCACCAATTTCAAGAAGAGAAAGAAGGAAAAAAAGAAAGAAAGAAAGAAAGAAAGAAAGAAAGAAAGAAAGAAAATACAAGTTTGTCAAGGGAAGAACGGTACGCGAGAGCGACAGAGGAGGCCTAAAGTCCATCGTCGATTTCAACCACCCACAGAAGTATTTGACCCCGAAATAGCAGTGAAGTTTATGCCATATGCCCTATGAAAATCTTGATCCCTGAGTCCTGAGTTGAGTTGCGATGTCCAAATCGGGCAAAAAAGGGTATTTGCGCCTGGACCCACAATGTAAGCGAGTAAACACAAAACACAAACACGATCGGGTCAGATTATTCCATAATTTCCATTCAGTCATGGTGCCGGTGCACGCCACTGGCACCTGCTATATATCATATCATCATCTGCATCTACAACATCTTGGATTATCGACTGTACGCTTTTCTGTTGCTGGTATTAATGAATAACAGGCTTGAAGAGTTAGACTCGGAGGTGCCAGTGGGTTGGGTTGCTTTTCCGTCCATGGAACTGTAAAACGAAGTTCATGGCACGGGAAGATAAGCTTTCTACCAATTATATAATCCCAGTTGTTTGCATACCGGCGTTCAGTAACGATATTGCATCTTCCGACTTGGCGTAGCTCTTGATCGAAAGACTTCTTATCCCCCGTTCTCGTGTTGCAACTTGAAGGTGAGAAGAAACTTGGACTAGTCTCCGGACGCGCACTGGGGGTGTGTGAAGGAAATGCTACTAGTAGTATGTGGTATCTCGATGGATTTGTATCGACTAAGGCGAGTTGAATGCGCCGTGAAGAAGGCAGTTATTTAATTACCGAAGTTGTTCGACGAATTGACCTCCTCAGGCTATTCCGGCCGACTATGATGGTAGGAGTGAAATCTGGTACCAGCGTCTAGCGAGTGTGCATGAGGGCTCTGCGTGCTTGAGGCGTGTCTAGTGAAAATGATTCACCACAGTGCTGTTCTGGATAGAACACGAACTGAGATGTCGCTTCCTTTGATAGTTTTCTCCTTTGCCGTAAAAGCGGTAGCATTCCTGGGATTCGCTTGCATAGATAAATAGATGCCTTATGCCTCAAGAGCGAGCGGAGGAAAGATGCTATGCACGCAGTGTCAAAGAACACGACAACGGCCAAGTGTGCGACGAATGAAGGTCGGGTTCTGGGGCCATGGATCATGGAGTGTGTAAGCATGTCTATAGAATATTAGAATTATGAAAGGCTGTTGCGTAGCAAAGGTAGAGTCATGCCAGTGGTCATAGTGGTGAAAAGGAAAGAACTCAGAGGCGATCGTGCATCGTTGCCGCGCGCGCCTCAAATTCAAGTCTGCCCAACCAGTATTAATGTAAGCCGGGTTTGAATCTCGCCAAATTTCACGCATCTTACACCCGAACCCACATTGGCCCAATATCTTCATTACTTGGGTATACAAGAGCTTGTTGAAAAATAACTTCCGCCATTCGAGAGAACCTACAGACTTAAATAGGAAACCACGTAAGAAACTTACTTTGCCGCCGTCTGAGCTTCCGCTGCTTTCCTTGCCTCTTTATCCCTCGCAATCTCATCAAGAATCTCTCGCGCACCCGTATTCACCAACACTTTCGCTAGTTGCTCTCCAACAGCCTCCGCCTCTGTTGCACTTCCAATTTCTTCCTCGATCGAGTGCTCGACGTGCTGCTTCCCATCCAACGAAGTGACGGTACCCGTCATACTCAGCTTCTCCTTCCCACCTGCACCATCAAGTAACGCCGTCCGTACACCAACAGGCACGCTACATCCTCCCTCCAGTACCCTCAACATCGCACGCTCGGCCTTTACGCACCATTCCGTCTCGCGATGATTGAGAGCAACACATAGCGCGGCGACTTCCGCGTCTCGTGCTCGGACCTCGACGGCGAGCGCTCCTTGACCAACGGCGTGATAGAGCGTCGGATGAGATATGTCGGCTGTGATACGGGAGGCCATGTCAAGGCGGAGGAGACCAGAGCGGGCAAGGATGAGAGCCGAGAAGGGCCCTGTGGGAGAATCGAGTTTTGCAAGACGAGTGTTTCTACACGAAAAAAATATGAGAAGCTACTAGGACAGGACGAACGACGATAGGGAAAAAGGCTCACAGGTTGCCTCTCTTTTTTCAACAATAATGCATCAGCTGTTATATTTTGAGATCAGAACGAACAAGCTCACCACGTCGCTGAACGCCAGGTGAGGGTACTTCCTCCTCAACTGCGCAACCCTTCGTATACTGCTCGTCCCCACAACGCTACCTTCGGGCAATTCATCGAAGCTCTTGTAAGGCAAACCCTGCTTCACCACAAGCGAGTCGACCGGGTCTTCCCTCTCCAGAATTGCTCCAAGTTCGCATCCAGATGGAAGCGTCGTCGGTACGTCCTTACAACTATGCACGAGCATATCCACCCTTTCCTTCGGCGCGTCCTCGTCCTCGTCCACTCCTACTTCAGTTTCGCTCCCAGGCTCTCTCAGAAGCGCCGCCTCCAAATCGCCCGTCCACAACGACTTGCTCCCCGATTCACCCCCTATGACGTAAAGCGCCTGCACCTGATTCTTGTCTCCCGCAGTAGCCATGAAATGTGTTCGGAAGTCATAGCTTTGCGCTGGAGTCGATGGGAAAGCGGCTACGAGCGCATCGCGGACGATGTGGGTTTGGATTTGGGCAAGTTGGGAACGTCGAGAGGCAAGGGTATAGGTCAAAGGTTTGGGTGGGTTCGAGGCTGACGACGACATTCTGGATAGCCTTAGGAAAAGGAGGAAATGAAGAATTAGATGGGTAGATGATGATGGGAATGGTGATCGTGGAGGTTACATTTTAAGGGAGGTTGGGTGTATGCGGATCGTGGGAAAGCAGTCGCTAACGGGGTCAAATTCGTGCATTCCTTCTCTTCTTGTTCGTCCACGACATCCTCAACACCCACGCGCACAGGACTCTATGGGAACCTACGACTGAGCTGTTCCGGACTCGTGGAAGAGTTGGAATCGAAGGCGTGTCCTACGGGAATCTTCTCTTTACCGCATTGATTTGATTCAAGTCGTCCAAGCGTCTAGCTGGCTTGAAAAAGGAGACGATATATAGCACGGAGCGTTCTTCCGACACTTTTGTCATTAAAGAGGGTGCAATGATGTGAGTGGTGCCCGCTTTCCTTAATACTGCGTATTTCCTTACTTTTGTCATGTGTGGCCCAGAATCATAGGCCGAGGCCGTTGAACGTTTCCGGTGAGAGATCGTTTCTTTCACCATCCCAAAGATTCTAACTCGCCTCTATAAAGTTCGTCAAAATGACGCGCATAACGATCACAGAACCGTAGCAACCTTCCAAATCCGCGCAGCCCTTCACCATGATGCAGACAACAAAAAAGCCGTGGAGAGTAGCTATAGGACGGAAGAAGCAATGCTTTATTTGAATATGTACCTGGTAAGCTTGTTCGATCTATTGTACTCCGAAGGAAACTTTGTTTACGGGGAAATCAAATTACCTAGCTGGAGCCCGATAGTCTGTTCTGAATCACATCCAGCAACGGTCGAAGGATGTTTCAAAGAAGTTGAAACTTTGTTGGTTGTACGTCGTCGCCGGATGCGGGAGGAGTAAACCAGCTGCCTCTGTGCACTTGTTATTCGTGGCACAATTGCTAGGATCGTTCTTCTGCAAACAAGATTAGGCCAGGCAAAGAGACCCTGCCATACTCATTTGCTCTATCGAATTCTACCTATCGCAGGAGAATGTAGCATATCGCATCGAGCTTCGGAATGAGCTTCACGAACCAGGTACTTTCGTTGGCGGAGGTCCAGGCACTCAATTCGGGCGGCTCTTGCGTTCCCATTTACAAAAATGCAAGGATTCCGTCGGAACTGCACTTTCAATATCCGTGCTGCGCTGGATAATCGTGACGGTGCCGAGAACGTAGCAAATCTTCTGTAACTGGTGGATCTCGCGTCTTGAACTTTTTCTTCATTACGATCCGCGAGAATCCCGACTTTCGTCGTCGTTTGGAGAAGCTCAAGGTCAAAGTGAATGAAGGAGAACTGCTTCAGCATGACGACAAAGAGGGTAACCGTGTTTATATCAATCGCGAGCTGTCATGACGCATGAGTAGTGAGGGCATCCGACCATATACCGTTACTCGAAAAATTCACGGAGGACAAACTCGTCCTCGAAATACCGGACAACATGCTCAATTGTAAAAGTGCAGTCGAGACTGAAGGAGCTTTGGTTCACGTTTATCGGACCGTGATGAAAATCGATTCCGGATCACCAAAAATCGGGAAAGACATCGTCCGCTTCGTTATTGAGTTCATTCTTGCTACGTCCTTAAACACTCTTCATGCAATCTCTACCCGTCATCTTTTTATGCAAAAAAAGCGAACAATTGGTAGTTATTCCCTCCAAATCCGAGGTTTCGCGTTGGTCTCTCGCGTTTTCTCTGGTCGGTGCCCACACGTCCTCGCTTGATACAATTGTGCGCCTTTGGAATGCGGGTCAGCAACTTGGTGGGCCATTGATATCTACCTCGATCTCAATTTACATCCTATTCTCTTCGGATGGAAAGTACCCCTTTTTAATTTACTTAATCTACTTTTAGATCTATCTAATCGCAATTGATCGTTGTACACCGTGTTCATCCACCAGAGGACAAACGAATTGCTAGAGAGTGCTGCTATTCAACCTATTGAATGTTCCGCATGTATGACGAAGTGATCAAAGTTGTTCAATCAACAATGATTACAGATAGGTTCTTCTCGTAAAAAATCAATTTGAATATATGGCGAACTACTCTAGACATATCTGAGTAATCTAAGCATCCTCCTCGAGCACATCTATCCTCATTTTCCCATCCTTCCCTACCCTTGCTACAACTATGTAACAGCTGTGACCCTCAATGAACGGCCACTCAAACTCACACTGCTCCTCAGACACCCGAGCAACGTTGTCAGAAAGCTTCACTAACATGATGCTGCCGTTATTCGTAACGAGACATAAACATGCGCGGCGTGTAGCGTTGTCGTCGTTAATAACTAGCACGCGACCTTGAGTTGTCATATCAGAGTACGATGTGAGATAGTTGAATGGAACGGGCTGAGGGATGGATTGACGCCAGAGGATCCATTTACTGTGATGATGGGGCGAGTCTGATTCTGATTCTGCACGAGGATCAAAGTCGACTTGGATAGATGAACAAACGACTTTCGTGTCATCTTCACTTTCGACAATCACGGAGAAAGTGATAGGTGAGGTCCGGGTGTACGAGACGTTTGGACGTTCGTACACTGCGTACTTAATGGTGGCGTCAGGCTCTGTGATACGCAATCGCGCGATGTTCATGTCTTCCAAATGACGCAGCGACCCATCATCTCTAGGCCCTGCAGAAAATGCATCTGTAAGGTGGAAGGCACAGATATGACCGCCGCCGTCAGCAAAGAAAAGATGATCGCCATGGATGCTAAATTCTTGATAGTGATGGTTCCATAGTGAAAGAGTTCTTGAGGTAACGTTCACGGGTAAGCCCTGGTCATTTGCGCTCCACCTGATGATCTTGAGTCGGTCAAAGTCGATGAACGTAGCGAATGTTCCATGGAGGGTCATCCCAAAATCATGTGGAACGCCGGAGAATTTTGCAAAACACGTAATTCGGGGCGTAATACCAGATGTCTTCGAATGAAAGACAACTCGGGAGAGTAAAGAACGCGAGTGTGGGTCCGGGTCTGGCCGGAGATGCATCACTTTGCAGATGCTGCGAGTAACTGATCAGGCAAAGCTTTTTAAAGGGTTTGGCAGAAAGAACGACCCACCTCGAAACCTCTCGCTCAATTGATAGCATATCAAAGACTCTTATTAAGAGAAGAATACTGCCATCTCTTTGTATCTCGAATTTAAAGTCGTCAAAATTAAGTAGAGATGGATCTGCGGAATCGACTTCATCGGATGGATAGTATGCCCAAACGCACTTATCTTCGTTATGCAAGTCCAGGATCCGGAGAGTTTGAAAGAACGTTTGGTTGTTCCATGCAGTGGATTTGTCGACGAAGAAGAGATACCTTCTACCGGCCGACACTTTTGCATTCTCGATTCCGTATGGAGCAGCTCCCGAGTCTGTGTGAGGAGGGGGGATAATAGATCTCTTGAGCTTGTAATTGCATATGGGAGTAGAGCCTATTGCACACGCATTGTATGAACGGATAGAGTCTGTTACTACTCGGCGAACTTCTTGAGTTCCAAGGCTGAGAATGTCGATGTAAGGTGATTGTCGGGGTGCATAGACTTGATCGAGACAACAGAGAAGACGAAACCAAAGATGACGAGTTTGGACGACATCCCTAAGAAATCTGCATGTCTAAAGTGACGTTGAGCTTTGGCTAGGTAAGTGAAAACCAATGAATAGTACTCACTCGTTCCAGAGACAAAACATCTTTGAGCTCGAGAAGGTATAAGACACTCAAGATTGCATCTTTAGATAAGTCGGTAAGACTTCGCATGTGAAGTCAGTAATGAAAGAGTGGATGAAGGGAGAGCCTTGAGAAACAACTCTCAACGCCCGGTGCTGATAAATAAATGATATCTGTCACTACTGGACGTCCGTCAACTAACCATATAGACTTGTACCTGGGCTCACGTTCATGGTAGAAGGGAAGGAAGCAGTCAGCAAACTGATGGTGCAAAGTATTAAGTAATGTATTTTAAAATTACATAAGCAATTTATTTCGATTGCGCAGGGTCCAACTTGGGTTGCCAGTAGATTGTGCAACTCTTATGAAGTATAGTTACTATGCCCATATTCTTTTCACTGAGAAAAAGACAAACGTAAGGTATTTAACACTCATATCGTGCCCTTCTCCCAAAAGTAACAAGCAGAATTTGAAAATAGTTTTTATCAATGCAGTGGAAGTTTACATACTTCTGTAAAATTGTATGAAGTATCCCTAGGCTCTTTACGAAACACTTGTAGCGTCTTTCGTTGAAATCTCCTCCTCGAAAATGTCTATCTTAGCCTTACGATCCTCCCCTACCCTTGCTACAACGATGCAGCCATCCCGCTCATCGATATATGGCCACTCAAATGCACTTTGGCCTTCAAATGCCCGCGCGACATTCTCCGACAGCTCAATCGACATGACGTCTCCGTTATTCGTAACGATACCAAGGCTCGCTCGCCGCACGGCTTTATCACCTGTGACCACGAGCACGCGTCCTTGGCGCGTCATGTCTGAATAGGATGTAAAGTAGTTGAAAGGAACGGGCTGAGAGAGGGAGTGGCGCCGGAGGAGCCATTTGCTGTAAATAGGTGGTGAGTACTCAATTGGCTCTGACTGGATTTGGGAAGGGTCGATGGAAGGGTCAAAATCGACTTGGATGGAAGAGCAAACGAGACGCATATCGTCCTCACGTTCCGTGAACGCGAGAATGGAGAAAGAGATAAGCGGTTTCTGGGCCCACGAGACGCTGGGGCGATGGTACACTGCGTACTTGATGACTGCATCAGCTTCTGTGAAACGCAACCGTGAGATTTTCATTTCTTCTAAGTCTCGCGGAACTCCGTTCTCCTTTGCTGTTGAATTGAAGACATCAACAAGAGAGATGGCGCAGATATGGCCAACGTCGTCAGCAAAGAATACATGGTCATCGTAAATGCTGAACTCTTGATAATGATGTGTCTTCATTTCAAGTACTGCTGACTTTGCATTTATAGGGAGGCCATCGTCGTTATTCTCCCACTTGATAATCTTCAGTTGGTCAAAATCGATGAAGGCGGCGAATGTACCGTGAATAGACATGCCGAAATCGCGCGGGATGCCTGCGTGCTTGGAATAGAAGATCACATGTGTGAGTAAGATATGCGAGTCGGGATCAGGGTCTGGTCGAAGGTGCACTACTTTGCAGACACTGAACAAGGAATCAGTTTAGGTTTACAAGATGATCAAGTGGGAGCGAGAACAACTCACCTTCCTACGTCGCGTTCCCCTGACAACATATCAAATACCCTGAGTATGAGCAAGATACTCCCATCTCTTTGCAGCTCGAACTTGAATTCGTCAAAGTCCACAAAAGACGGGTCGGCTGGGTTGATTTCATCGCATGGACAGTAAGACCAAACACACTTATCTTCATTCTCCAAGTCCAGAATTCGGATAGTCCTGTAGTATGTCTGTCTATCATGTAGCGTAGTCTTGTCAATGAAGAAAAGGTATCTACCACCTGTAGATAGCTTCGAGTTTTCGATTTCGTAGGATATTGGTTCTGCTTCTGAGTGAGGAAGAGGTATAATAGATCGTTTGAATCTATACCTGCACATAGGGGTAGGACCTGATGTACATGACTGATAAGAGCAAATAGACTCCGTGACTAATTGTCGAATTTCTCTCGTTCCTAGACTGAGTAAGTCGACGTGAGCTGCTTCTCGAGGAGCATAGACCTGATCGAGACTGCAGAGAAGGACGAGCCAAAGATGACGAGTCTGAATGGTATCTCGAAGAGTCCTGCAAGACTGTAGTCTGAATGAGCATCATTACCGCAGGCCATCACAGTTTAAACTCACTCGTTCCAGTGCCAAGATATCCTTCAGCTCGAGGAGGTACAATATCCTTAGGATCGCATCCCTAGGCAGATCAGTGAGACTTCGCATGTGAAGTCAGCGGTGAAGGAGCGGACGAAGGGGGAGCCTTGGGGGGCAAAGCAAGGTAACTTCTGATTGCTGGTACATGTATAAAATTGTATACTACTAGGCATCCGCCAACTTGAACATGTAGTGAGAAAAGAGAGAAAGGAAATCGGAGCAAAACTGACGCGGCAAAGCGTTCTCACGACGCTTACATAATTAATTTTGCCTTACAAGAATCAGCTTTGCTGCAACGAGGAACTCTCACTCTCCTTCTTCTCTCTTGACGGTCACCTTCACCTTCAAAGCCCTTTGCCTCCTTCCTCACAAGCTCCTTCAACGAGTTCATCATTTCGTCGTTCAACAAACTCTCTCGCACAGAACTCTTCCGCGGCGCAGACGGAAGATTCATGCCTTGTCGCCCACAAAACTCAAGGAGTAACCGGCAAAAGTTCTACCATCGTAATCCCCTCATCTCGTCAACATAAAAGTACTCATTTTTTTTCTATTTTCTGCTTTGCTGCGCTTGGTGCTCACGTGTACTCCCTTTATTGCTAGCTTTAGATCTTGCCCATCATGGCCGGTGTTGTGAACATTCGTCGTGATGTCGATGACAAGTTTTACCGTTACCGGTAAGTCTGTTCCGCAGTTTATTCCCTTCACGTCTGACTCATGTTTGTTTTTCGTAGCATGCCCGTCTTGCTTACCAAGATTGAGGGAAAAGGCAACGGCATCAAGACCGTCGTTCCTAATATGAGTGACGTCGCACGTGCACTCTCACGCCCACCGAGCTACCCCACAAAGTTTTTCGGATGTGAGCTCGGTGCGCAGACAACCCTCGACGAAAAGAATGACAGGTACATCGTCAACGGTGCTCACGATGCGACTCGCCTGCGCGAATTGCTCGACGGCTTCATCGACAAGTTCGTTCTCTGCGCTTCATGCAAAAATCCTGAGACGGATCTCATCATCGACAAGACTGAGGTCATCATCCGCGACTGCAAAGCATGTGGTCAGCGCACTAAAGTGGACATGCGTCACAAGTTGACCACATACATTGTAAAGAACCCGCCGAAAATCAACAAGAAGAAGAAGGCTAAGGATGGCAACGCCACAGCTGATAACGGCGCTGGAACGCCTCCCGCTGATGACGATGCTGACGCGGCGAGTGACGATGAGCTAACGAAACGGATCAAGTCTGAGGCGGCCGACCTCAACATGTCCTCGCAGCTCGACGAATGGTCTGCGGACACGTCTCCAGAGGCTGTCAAAGCTCGTCAAGCTAACGAGAGTGGTGTGCCGACGAAATTACTCGGAGCGATGACGATGGGTGATGATGACAGTGATGATGATGCGAACAGCCCTTATTCCCAAATTGGCCGCTGGGCTGAGGAGAATCGCGGCACAGCGTCACCGATTGAAGTTTTTAAATATGCTCAGGACCTGGGCATTGAGAAGAAGCACAAGACCGTCTTGGTCCTCGTACAAGCTCTATTCACGGAAAAAATGGTCACGGAAATCAAGACATACGCAGCTTTGTTCACGAAGGTTCGCTGCTCTTTGATCCTAACTGTGTTACATAGTTCTAACTTCATTCGCAGATGACAACTTCTGAGAGACACCAAAAGTCTCTTCTTGGAGGCATTGAGCGTTTCGTCGGAGAAACTCACCCCGAACTCATTCCCGATATCCCTAAGATTTTGATGCAGTTCTATCAAGCAGACGCACTCGAGGAAGAACTTGTCAAGCAGTGGGGAACGCACGTCAGTGGAAAGTATGTCAGTAAGGAAACTAGCAAGAAAGTCAGGAAGGCCAGTGCACCATTCCTAAAGGTACGATTTGTCTTGAGTCATACTCGAGCATTGTACTGAACAATGTGCACAGTGGCTCGATGAAGCAGACGACGAGTCTGAGGAAGAGGAAGAATCGGATGACGAGTAATAGAAAGTGAATAATAGGCTGTAAATAAGTTTAGCATGTTTTGCATCCCCACTTCGTTGTGTTTTGCGTTTCTACAGTAACAATATAATATCTCCCGGCTCCTGGTGATATATGATCCAAAGGTCCAAATGAGAATCGCTTTCGTGAGACATCTCCCTGGTCTCCCTGGAATGCTTCCCATGACCACTATGAGTAATTGAAATTCAAGCATGTGAAAAAAAGTAGAGGTCCGGCGGAGGTCAGTCTGCCCATAATACACCTTGGGTTCAAACTGCTATGATGTCTGGAAGTACTGACTCTGAACGCGTTTTCATAGTCGGAATAGGATGCACGGCTTTCATTAAAGTATGTCGAGATCTTCACAGTTCACTGAGCATGTTGAAAGTCTTACATCGGGAATAGCCGAGAGGCTTAAGAACCACCGAGGACGTACGTTGAACTTCTCTCCTGCACAAAGTCATGGATCAGATATTGACATGGTCTGCTATCACTTAGATGGGCCTGGAAGCAGCCACCAAGGCTCTTCTTGACGCAGGCATAACGTAGGGAGCACATGATAATTCAGAAGTGCTCAAAAGACAATATTTGATCTTTTCAGCTATGATGAAGTCAAAGCGGCTTTCGTGGGCTACTGCTACGGTGACTCGACAAGCGGACAGGTATGATTTCTTTCAATTTCTTCATCCGAATTTATTTCAACTATGTTGGCTGACGAAGAGACCCATTTCAGCGTTCTCTTTATAATCTCGGCCTTACTGGCATCCCAATCACAAACGTCAATAACAACTGCTCGACAGGTTCCACAGCCCTCGTCAACGCCGTTTCCCTTGTAAAAGGACGGCAGGCAGACTGTGCTCTTGCACTCGGTTTCGAGCGTATGGCAGCTGGAAGCCTCAAATCCAATTGGTCGGACCGTCCACCAGCAATGGCACCGTTCACACCGGCGATGGATATGACGGAGGAGTCGTTGGGCGTGAATCATGGTCCAAATGCGCCAAGGATGTTTGGGAATGCTGGGACGGAGTATTTGAAGAAGTATGGAGGTGGGGTGGAACACCTGGCGAAGATTGGTAAGTGATGGAGACAAGATTCCCGTTATTTGTCGTGAAACTTGAAGAACTGACCGTGGGTTTGGTTTCTAAAGCGGCGAAGAATCATAAACATTCGAAGAACAATCCATATTCACAGTTCAGGAACGGGTGGACCGTGGAACAAGTACTCGAGGCACCCAAGATCACTAACGAGCTGACGAAGTTCATGTGCAGTCCAACAAGTGACGGAGGTATATTGTTCAAGTACCATCACCGTGTCCGCCAATCCGAACTAATCGACCCATTTCCCTAGCTGCATGCTGCATTGTCGCCTCGGAAGCGTTCGTGCATGCTCACAAGCTCGAGAACCAAACTATCGAAATTGTCGGCCAGCAACTCACCACCGACTTACCTTCTGCATTTGAGAGCCGGTCGGCGATGGAACTTGTCGGGTACTCAATGTCGAAGAGAGCTGCGGACATGGTGTTCGCACAGGCTGGGTTCAAGGAAGGCGAAGGGCGAGACCAGGTAGGGGTCGTGGAGCTTCATGATTGTTTTGCTGCGAATGAGGTTTGCACGAGTTTTTACAGAGGTTTTCGTGGTTCGTTTTGACTAAGTTTTGTAGTTAATAACGTATGCGGCTCTCGGACTCTGCGAGCCTGGCGGGGCGACCAAAATGGTTGACAGAGGCGATAATACTGTAAGTGATGTGCTCAATTCTGATAATGAAAAGAGACCATCTCGGATTGTTGGTAGTATGGTGGAAAGTACGTAGTGAACCCTAGTGGAGGACTTGAAGCAAAAGGTCATCCTCTCGGTGCAACGGGGCTTGGGATGCACTTCTATATCACTTGTGAGTCGTGACACCCCAGTAAATTAATGCAGCCATTCACTGCGACATGCATCGACCACAGCCCAGCTCAGAAATTGTGAGTCTCTTGTACTCTCTTCAGTAGTGAGGTTCTTCATGTTCGTGATTTTATTCGATTAGGGGCTGGACCTATGCAAGCACCCGGGCTTTTCGACATTCCAGACAAACGCGGAAAGTACGGACTTGTGCATAACATAGGGCTTGGGGGCGCTGTCGTCGTGAGTCTTCTCCGGCGACCAGAATTCTACAAGGAGGGTGGTGTAGATGGTCGCACCCGGTGCGTATTTGGTCTCGAGTTTTCTCCGCTATCCGATAGCGCTCATGCGAAGAACTCTGTTATAGACTTGGATACAACCACGCTCACGAATGCAGGCAGGTAAGTAGGAAGGATGTGGATAAAGTCAAGGCGAAGGAGAATTCGGAGTGGTTCTTGTCTCTGGCGAAGTTGTGAGACCACGAACTCGTCAAAGAGCACAAGGTCCACGGTATAGTCTGAAAACTCTTACCGAAACCATATATGCATCACTGCGTTGGATAAGTAACAATAGTTTGGGTCTGTGTTTTTCATGGAGAATCATTGGAGATGGGTGATGCTGAAGATGAAAAATTGGAATTTTCTTTGCGCAATGTCAACACGACCAAATAAAAGTAAAGTAACGTAAACCCCAGTGCTGCATGACTCCGAACGACTTCTCCTTGACTTTACGCCAAACGCACACTGCGCAGTCATCAATTCAATGGCTCGCCAAATTGTAGCCTATGATGACCTCGACGGGCCTTCAATCGCACCGCATCAGCAGAGCTTCTCACCAACGACTACATCAGTGACAGACGCGGCGCAGAACGGTCATCTCGGCCCAACAACTTCGACATTGTCTTCTCAGCCCATCATGAAACGAATGCGCGTTGAAGGTCCACAAACATTTACTAATGGCGAGGCAGTACTATCATATGAATCTGGGTCCTTCGTAGGTGAGGGTGAACACGTCGGCGGCGCAGAACAAACTTCCTTATCTCAACCATTCCCTCCTAAGCCGCCGCACAAAAGGGGCAAACAGAACTCGAAGAAAAGGAAGCGTGGTCGGGGAAACGGCGGCGCAAGCTCGAAGATAAATGGTGCACTCGCGCACTGGGATGACCCCGGAGTGCAGACACAGAGTATCGACTACGATGGAAATGAGAACGAAGATCAAGGGTTTGAGGAAGGAGATTGGGACGACACATCGGTACCAATTGATCAGGAAGACGAAGATGAGAAAGATGAAAGCAGAGAGCTCACTCATGAAGAGATTTGGGATGATACGGCTCTGATTGAAGCTTGGGATGCTGCCATGGAAGAATATGAGGTTCGTCAGGACGCTTCAGCTCACAATGCCCCTAACTCTCCTAATACGTTCAATAGTTGATGCACAGCACAGAAAAACGATGGAAGAAAGATCGAAAGCACAGGTCACCTTTGTGAGTATCCATTGCGGGTTTCGTTGTTTTTGAAAGTTGATTGTTTGTCTCGTAGATGGTACAATATACCTCCCGAGAAATCAGTTACACGCCAGGTAAAAGGTAAAAGTGCAGCTAAAGGAGAGGAAGGCGTCCGAGATGGAAAGGAAACACCGGAAGAAATTTCCTCCGCCCCTCTAAACTTTGATACCTATGTTCCAACCCATGATGCTTCCCTAGGCTTCGCTCAACCTCCACCGGTACCGGAAGCCACTCAGACACACTTGGACAACATCACTTCTCAGTACAAGACGATGCTTCCTGATGCTCCTCAAGAACCTGACGGTAAAGCCCGAACTGCGATGTCCGGATCGAATGCAATCATGGATCTGAGGACTGTAAACCCCGACGAAGCTTTCAGTCGGGCGATAGGGGCCATGTATTGGTGTGGGTACTGGACCGCCGTTTACCATGTAAGTTTGATTTCCTTTACATCCGTGGAGTTTCACTAATGTCTAAAATAGTTAAAGAGAGCGAACGAGCAAGTTGGTTTAACAGGGGATACCAAACAAGAGGCCGTCGTTGAAAACGAGGAAGAAGAAGAGACGGAGTTCCTTGTGTCTACCCAGAGATGAACACATGAACACTTGGTGGTTTGAATGGAAAGTGTGTACAGCAAAATGTAAGCCTGGTACTCGCACTCTCAGTATACGTTGGGTTTTCATGGCGTACAGACACCGTGAATGTAAATAGACTACGATAAGGTTTTATTTACACGTGGTTTGCGGCACCGGTACTCAGTCAGACGCTCAAGGCTCCAATGCGAGTGATGCATATACATGTCCTGGGTTTCTTCATCAAATACAATTCTGCAACCGCTTCACCTGCACCAACTGAACGCCAAAGGGTCATTAGGTGCACGGCAGGAACGCGGGCTCTTGATCTTGGACCTGAGCCTGAGCACAGAGTCCAGCCTATAGATTGCTTATCAATTGTGAATCAGATGCTGTATCTAGATGAGCTCTCAAATCCCGTGCTTATAGGCACCGTCGCCGCCCGAGTGGACCAATGTAAGCATCTTATCGGGATCGGTGGGCGTTCTACTTCGTTTGGTATGCATCTGCATCAAATGCATAAAGAGTTGGACCGCGATGGATATTATTTATACGACGCTTTGAGCATAGGTTCTTCCTTTGGCCCCTCCTTACCCCGCCGCTGCACATTGACTCGCTCCCCATTGTTCTTTGGCCGAATTAACAGCAGAATGCTGGTTGGTATAGCTCTCGCGCTGCTGTTGACGTTTGAATTTCGGGACGTCTTTGCTCTACCACCTGCCGGTACTTTAAATATCCCTCTGACGGTGAATAAGGAACAACGATATGTTGTTGGTGTCAATATGGCGAGTCAAATTCTTTTTAATTCTTTGGAGGCGGCAAACTCATTTTCCGTCATACGTCTTATCACTCTTCAGTCTTATACTCCGAACACTCAGAAGTTCAACTTCGCAATGGCGTTGAATACAGGATACAGTGCGGTCGCAGGAGTAGCTTGTGATGACTGCGATAACGTCCCCTCGTGAGTTTTGGACTCTCTTTGATGTAATATATGGAACTCACGCGCCCGTCTAAGGTACAATTCCTCACTCTCAACAAGTCAGCGCTCGCTTCCGAGCTCCGGCAATGTCAGCGTTGGCTCAGCATCCGTTAGCGGACCTCTCATCAAAGAGGATTGCGGACTCCAGCAAAACAATGGTTCTGCATGGTTGTATCCAAATCAAACAAGTTTGTTCACACTACATTTCTGATATTCATACCGATGTTCACTACCACACCGCCTCTAGTCATGGTCGCGAACTCTTCCTCGTCCCTATTCTCCGGCGCGACGTCCGGCCTCTTTGGGCTCGGCACGTTTGCCAATGGTCAGACGGGGGACTTCGCCGACACGGTCTTTGGCGGATTCCATGCGCGCAACCCCGATCAAAACAACTTCACGTTTGGCATGGATCTGAAGCCGCCCACCTTCACAACTGAGGACGACACGGGCAGCGGCGGAGTTCTCCATTGGTTAGTGCCTGATGCACAGGCATATGTGGGGGATGTAACATGGATGATGGCAGGTGTATCATCGACGCCGGCTGATTCTGGGTCGGGACAAGTGGAGAGTGGGGTTACCGCAAACTCGGATTCGAACTCTCAGTTTGTCTTGCCAGAAAGTGATTGGACAATCGAGATTAGTGGATGGGCGGCCACGGTATCTGATTCGTCGGTAGCCAATGCAACGGGCGCACAGGCTGTTATCGAACCTTTCTTCCCAAACATTTACTTTCCAGTAAATCAAGCGAATCTTCTTTGTATGTTCCCCGCTTTTTGGATGCCACGAGGTGATTGGTATTGACTTTTGGACCCAGACGCTGCTATTCCATCTGCGTCAAAGCTGGAGTCGTTCGTATCCGGTGCACAAACTTGGAGCGTTCCATGTGAATCGGAATTCTCGCTAGCATTCACGTTCTCGGACCAGTCATTCCCTCTTGAGTCGTCGCAACTGCTTCAAAAGCAGGCCGACGGAACCTGTATAGGAACTGTGCAGGCTTGGCCTGATTCATCTGTCAACAGCTTCCTGCTGGGGAGTAATTTCATCAGCTCGTACTATCTGTAAGTGCAGCTTCGTTAGCCGGCTAACGTTCTTAGACTGAATGCTCATGGTGGCTTTCGTGCAGGATCTACGTCATTGGGGTTCCTGGTTCCGGTGTACCCAACTCAATAGGCTGGGCCACGAAATCAACTACGACTGCTTCAAAAAAGTCTAATGTGGGAGCCATAATCGGTGGAACGGTTGGTGGTGTTGTCTTCGTATCTCTCTTAGTTGTTGGTGCCTTCCTCCTTGGCCGCCGTCGCCGTCGCAAAGAGACTGCGGTTCCACCAACAACTGTTCAGAGTACAGCTTCACCACCAGACTCAGGGATAAAAGATAAATTCGACATCAACCGTAGCAGTAGCGTGGACGATGGTCATGGCCAATTTGCGGTCGTCCATGCTATCCCCGACTTTGTTGCGCAGTATTCACCACCACCTTCAACTACCCGCAGCACCACTACGTTCACTCCCAGTGTAAATAGGCCCCAGAGTAACAACTACGCCGCGTCGAACAATCCCCCGAGTCCACGAAACTTCCTATCCCTTTCGGTGAGCGATCCTCGTGAATCTCATCGAGCAGAACCAAGCGACCTTTCCATCAGGAGCCTCGTCTCCTACAACTCCAACAACTTATCCACCAATCGAGAACCAACCCCGCGCTCTACTGCGTTCGGCGCTGTCGCGAACGATCGTGAAATCCTGATCGAGCCGTTCCAAATTCCGGAAGGCCTACCTTCTCCACTTCTAAGTGAGAAATCAAGAGCAAGCCCGAGACCATACACGGGGACCGTGGCTCTGCCGCCTCCTGCGTCAAATGGAGATCCTTCCACGTTACGTAACCTGGATCCTTTATCACCAACGACAGCTACCACTAGCGCGGACTATACACCGTTTATCATACCAACAGCATCAGACAGTCGAACCAAGCAACTGGAGGCTAAAGGCGGCTCGGGAACGTTGAACGATTCCGGTGGAGAGACCCCAGCTCCTCCATACAGCGTTCAGCCTGGACTTATCTCACCTACATTGGTCGGGTCTACGCACGATTCACGAGATGACTGAGGTCGTCGATTCCTCTTTGTATTACCTATGCTATCATTTACTTTATTCTGGTATGCGAAAGATACACTTTCCATATAAATCCTCAGTATCCGGATAGCCGCATGCTGGCAACTTGAGTAAACCAAAGTCGTAAGAAAATGGAAGGGGAAAGGAAGGGCGAGGACAAAGTCACGGAACTTGTTTGCTGAAGCTTAAGTGAGGCGGCGTGGGAAAATAAGTCGAATTGGGGAAATCGCGTTGGCGACACGTTCCTTGTCCATCTCGAAACTTTCTATTGTCTGTCTCTCCATCTTCATCGCCGTCGTCTTTGTCGTCGTCAATTGCGTCTGATTTTGTGGACAACGAGCGGCTCTGGCGATTTACTCTCAGCGTCTTCTTCGATAACACAGCTTGTGCTCGAGGAATCCGCGCTACCAGAACTCAGGATTTGACACTCAGCTTCCCACACCGCTCGGCTTTCCACCCAAACACAAGTAGGCCGAATCTTTCAGGAGTAAGTTTATGAGTGAACAATCGATTACTACTCAGGTAGCTCATCCGGAGGTTTGTGACTCTAGCCCGTCCGGCCGACATCGCGGCTCCTCCCAATTTCCTGGTCTCGAAGGGTATCCAACTCACCAGCAGTCTCAAATCAAACACGACCACAAGATGAACAAGCCAGGGTCACCTTCCGAGCTGTCAGGAATAGTGGTTGCCACTGGTCCACGTATTGTCGACGCTCGTTCATCGACAGTTGCCGAAGTCGAGACGCCAAAAGATCGTCTACCTCCTAGTCCGCCTCTTACCCCCGTGGCCTCTCGCTCAACTCTTCGTGGAGCAAACTCAGGTTCATCCGAACAGATTGTATCTCAGAAGGAACCAAATCTTCCTGTATCGTTGGCACATGTCCAAGACTCCATAGACACGTATCCGGAGTACGACGGTGCTAATGAAGCCGGCGGACAAACCACGCACAATCTACAAACCGTGTCATTTCAGCACGAGCCAAGTCACGACCACGTCCATGTGCAAGGGGTGAACAATATGTCCCATCCACTCGACGCGGCCGTTGTACCTGAAATGGGTGCAGGCATCACTTTTCATTCCGGTCCGACACCGCCCCCGGATGGCAATGACCCTTTGAGCAACCTTGAAACCGAACACACTCTACCTGATACCCCTTTGTCAGAAGCCTCGTCATCGTTCGCCCACCGCACAACCGAGCCAGCTAGTGCTCACAAGCCGTACGAGAGTAGACATTCTCCTCAACCTTGGGACCTCATTGAGCCGCCACTGGACAATTCCGCTATGGAGGAGCGTGAAAGGAGACATAGAGCAGGTAGCAAACGAAGTTTGAACGGTCAATCGGGCGCGCTTGTCGAAAAAGAGTACGTTATCGATCTATTTGATTAACTTTTCTTCGCTTGTTTAACCTTTCTCAGTGGCAAGAAGTATCGCATTCCCCGCTCTTCTTATTACTTTGGACCGCCTCCCGAAACGTCTGCATATGGGACGGATCCAGTGGGACACATCGGTGTGCACCACCCGCGAGAAATAGTCCGTATTGAGCGAGATTATTCTGGTGGCGACCTCGCGCAGTTTAGCCCAGCATATCCGCTGGAACTTGAAGGGCGGGTGAGTCCCATTTCTAATGAATCACTTCTACACCGTTCGTATATGGTTTACTTGAGCCCTTGACCAATCGATGTTAAGATAACACCTACGCAATTTTTGGAGACTATGAATGCCATCAACGAGACGCTCATAGAAGCACATAGCCTAAGATGGTCACTCTTTGATAATGCGCTAGCAGTCATAACACTCTATATCTCACGCCTGTTCATGCGTTCACACTATGAGCGGGTGAGTTGTATTCTTTGTTCGTCACGGATGATCTGGTCGGCTAATTGCGGTAATCTACCCCTCTCCGTCAGGAAATGGAGCGGTTGAAATCATTAATATTAGGGCTAAACAAGCAGCTTTATAATCCCGTTGGGTTGAATATCCTATGGCCGAGGGACGTCGCTTTCATGTTTGTGAGTGCCTTCGAACACCTCGTATCAAGACAATATTCTTATGTCTGTGACCCTTGACAGCTGGAAATTGAATATTATTAGTTCTTCACGTTCGATGAATTTCGTTTCGTCTTTTTTGGTGTCTTGCTGGTCTCGCTTCCTTCCCCATTCTCTTTCTCTTCAACGATACCTTTCTCCATACATATTCTTTCTAAAATTTCTGGATTATCGCCCACACTCCTTTTGCTTTATCACTCTGTTTTTCTTCTATTATTTTGCCAGATTAACCATCTTGAGACTTGCACGATCGCACAACCCACACATTCCTTTTATCTTCGCCCTTTCTTTGTATCAACATAACTTATGTATTATCATTGATTTTAGAATTCACTCCTAACATCCTTCAGTCTTGTCCTGTTCGTTGAAAGCGCTGTCTATCCACATTTACATCCACCAGAAGTAGGCGCTGAATTTATTTGGTAAATGTGGGCAAAGACGAGGTAAGCAATCTCTGAAAGAAAGACAAAGAAGCTCAGACTGATGATCTGTGTGCACATTGCAGCTGAAGCTTTACTCGTTTACTTTGTTGAAGAGGAGAAGAGAGTAATATTCAAAGCGCGGCCTCGATCGTCTCAAGTAATGACACATGCCTAATTCCAATGAACGGTCGCAAGAATCTGATTCGGTACTCATCGCTGTGAGGGAGTAAGCTACTGGAATTTCTTCTAGAGATTCCCAGTTTCGAGCTCGATTTTGATGTTCTCGGAGTGCCTACTCGGTCCTTTGTCGTCTTCAGTGGTACATGTCTAAACTCACTAATCTTCAGACGGTGCGTAATCGCTGACCGTGTTGTGAGCCCTTGGGTGCGTTCATACCTTACTACGCACATTGTATCGGTAAGTGTAGTCCTTTCTCCCTCTATATGAAACCCCATTCAAGAAAATGATTGTTAGCTCGATGATTGTACGTGAGGCAGTTGGCGCGAATGAGCTTACCGCTAAATGAAACGAACGCAGATATTGATCCCCAGACTATTTTCTAACAAAACCTAGTCGTACAACGTCTACTGACAAGCTCAGGTAGACAGTGGTGCTTTGGAACTACCCAGAAGTATGGTTGACCTGGCAATATTGACGAATGCATTCCTAGGCTGTCGTTGATCACCGGTGGACTTCGTACAAACGCAAAGCGCAAGAAGACCTCTCTTCCTGACGTCGCAATATCTGACATGATGTAAAGTAACTTTCTTTTCCGTTCGACCTCTCCGTCTTTGCTTTATGCTCATCATTTTCCTGGCCGATCTACTGTCTGTCAAAGTCATTCGTCAATAAACAACGCTTTCGTGGGCATCTGTTATTCTATATAGATTACAGACGCGAAGGGCATTAAATTAGGGAAAAGAAGACATCTGGTTCCCTTTTACCTTCATTCACCTAACTGCGGTCCTTTGAATAACCACTTTCTTTGATGCGCAAATATTTGTCCGCACTGTCCATAAAAATGTCCTCGGGAAAGCCTTCTTCGTCAATGGCGGCCTGGATCGGTCTAATGTTGTAGTCTTGTTTCAGGAAATCTTTCATAACCGCGTCGAAGTTTTTGAAGTTGCGACCAACGCCGTGCAAATGTATTGTGAAATCGTGCGTTTTCTTAGCGGTGCCTGATGATGAAAGGGCGTTGTTTTTATTATGTAGAGGCGCGAGAAAAGAAGAATGAAAAGGGACGCACAAAAGGCCTTAGCGTCCATTTGATTCTTATTGTAAAGGGTGATCCTATTCACGATGAAGGCATCGCGTTCAAAAAGAGTATCCAGAACTGGTGCCAGAGGTATAAGGTATCAGCCTGGAGAACTGCGAAAGCACTACTACGGTGCTGGCGCCGCGCTGGGCCAAGAAGGGACAACACACCTTGCTTCAACGTTCTACATTGTTCTGGGGATGCCTCAAGGTTGGCATCCTCACTCGATCCAAAAAAAGCATTGAACATACTTCCGATTTAATATGCGTGCACGGACTTGGGTAGGGTTGCTGATGTAAGAGTTAGCGGGCTACATTGAAGTGACTGATCACACTTTTTAATACTATCGAATATCCGTACTTTGGTTGTGAGCACATACTAGCAGAAGCAGGAATGGTAATGCAGAATTAGGCTGGTCCGAGACCAACTCAAATTGCACTCTCCGATTCCCCAAATGTCTGAACCTTATTTGATCCCACGCCACATTCGCCACATGCGCCACATTCTTTACGACGCTCATGCTCGCGGCTCACCATACACGCAAAAAAGACTTTTTTCTGAAAAGGGGAAATAATAGATGCTCATTGGAGCGGATTCATTTTCTGAATTGATTCGACGAGGCGCCCGAGCATGAAGAGGAGAGGTATAAAACCTTGCAGAAATCCTAGTTCAATACTTCCTCGATCTCTCCTCCTCACAATCAATGGATTTCCATAGAATACGGTAATATGAGCATTTACGAAAGGCAAAATGCGTCACTGGATATGGATGGTGAAGCTTCCGACCCGCAATTGGACCTTCCGCACGGCTTCCGAGAACGAAACAACGTTGCGGGACAACTCACCGAGAAATAACTTTCAAAAGGACCAACTGAATGATGTTTTCGCAAAGAGATCTGGTGGAGCTCTGGTTAGCAGCAGGTACCTAGCCAATAAATCAACCTTTACCGCTCGTCGCATTCATATATTCAAATACGGACAGCTCTTTTTCTTTACTCTCTTGCCACTGGCACGGAAAAAGAATATTCCGGATCCAAATAGAACTACCGTATTAGTGTGAATCTTACTCAATGGATGCTGTCTATAGCCCATAAAGTAGAGCAAATTCCCGGCAACTTGCTGTCGTTATCAATGAAAGAAGATTCCTCGGGTCAACGACCTACTCCAGGCAGCCATGCTCTTATCTTCGCCGATAATAATGCGCACACTGCGTTTCCCTTCCAATTCTTGCTTCAAGTAAGGACTTTTAACAGCCAATAAATTGGCGAGAGAAAGTTGGATCCACTAAGGAATGTTAGTTGATATACTATACTTATAAGTACAAATAGATACGTCTACTATGCGAATGGTGTTACTACTAAAACTTATATTAGACAACCGACATTGACAGCTAAGCGCATTCTCGACCCATCTACCCGACTCGAATATCATTCAACTGTATTCATGGTTTCAACTTCAAACACTCATTTGTTTTGGCGTAATCCGTTATGGCATCCTTGGGGAAGTCCTCGTTGCTCAGTACTCCAGAAATGGCGGAGGCGTTATGGGTGTGGTAAGAAAAGAGATTGTAGATGTCTACAACATTGCTGAATTCTTCAAAGTCATACCCGACACCGAACAATACCAGATTGAAGTTGTGGGGTTTCCCGCCTTTATCCGTGACCTTACCTGTATGACACGCGTTATGATTAATGATACACATGATCGTAGCTGGAAGACAATGAACAACGCACAGGTGGCTACAGCATCAGTGTTGTATACAACTCCAACACTTTTAATTTCCGTAACTTCAGTTCGCTCGCTGACGATGTACAAGTCCAAAACTAGAGAAGAACGGCCGTATTAGACCATCATAGAGGGTTCGACTTTGTCCAGCACATAACAGTGGCGTACCTTTCTCCTTGAAGTACTTGCGCTGGCTTTCTGACGCAGATTTACGATCTTCATCAGCAGGTGGTCGTCGTGACATTTCTTGGAATATATGCTGTTGTTCCCAAAAAAGAAGTGAGAATTATGGGTACGTCGAAGTGCGAGATGAAAGAACGAGAGTTGTGTTGCACGGTTCTCTCCTAGAGTTTATAACCCTCGTGGAGTTTTACGCCTTTGCTGCGACACCCAAGTACGCGTCAAGGATATGTCGTTTTGCGCAATAGGTTGAACGTCAGGTTTTAGTAAGCGTGCTTCACTTATCGATTCCCCATGGATCCTGTGGCATGCCCCCGATCAGTACCTCGCCAGAGGCGCCACGTCCATCCCATCCGTGGATGAATCTCCCAGCCCATCATCGGTTCTGAAAAGTCTGGCTGGTGTGAGACAAACTCGACTTGCCGTACGCATGTACAAAGTTAGCTGGAAGAGTCTCGCAATGTGTCGAAAAAGAAAAGAGCTGCGATGCGAGATCGGTAATAATAATATTGGTGCTTTCCCACGCAAAGATGGTTTGGCGTCGCTACTTGATCTTCAAAGTTTGAAGTCTCAAAACAGACTGCACGCGGCTTGGAGAGTCTTTTTTTATATTCAGAATAATGTGCACCGAGACTAGAGAAGCTCCTGCCCACTTCGACATTATATTCATTAAAGGCTCGAGCATTTGCGAATGCCTTAGAGCCGCCAATGCCACCGAACTGCAGCGGCGATTGCAGCTAATCGTCTCTTCCCTTTATCTTCATTTCTTTCACTTGACCAAAATATGGGACTGTAATGAGAGATGATGGACTTATTTGATATACGGAGACAAAGTAATTCCATATACTAAGTCACTGACAGAAGCGAAGAATTTCCGAGTGTATACAAGTAATTTGCTAATCAGTCCAATCCATGGCAGGCATCGATTCATGTTCCGAAATTCTAATAAATCATCCTCTGAGTATTTTCATAAGTTCAACTTCAAATTCTTATCTTCCTTGGCTTCGTCTGTTATCGCGTCTTTGGGAAAGTCGTCTTCGTTCAAGAGGGTGCTAAGTTCTGTTGCGTTCTTTGGGAAGTATTCGAATAGTGCGTAGTTGATCATCTGATTGGTAAAAGAATCTTTGAGGTCACGTCCAACGTCGTACAAAGTCATCGTAAATTCGCGAGGCTTCCCGTATTTATCCGTGACAGCGACTAGGCTGATAGTTAGAGTCGCGATCGTCGAAAGTGCATGATGTTGATTTACTCACTGGTGGCCTTGGCGTCACGGTCGCGTAACTCTCCTTTCGGGACAACCTTGATCGACTTGACTTCCAGTCGGTCCTCCTCAACGAATTTGGATAGTTCTGTAGAAGAATGGAGAGATTAGTACTTTCGGTAAAGAAGGGATATTGCTTGAGGCGAGTGGTCGGAACATACCTTTTTTGAAAGTCGCGAGCTGTTTCGCATCGGCACATTTGGGCTTTGCTTCTGAATCAGACGACATTTCTTGTGCTTAGAATGGCAGGCCAAAAACAGAGAATCAAGAGGTACGTTGCAACACTGGGAATAAGGAGGGGAGCCCAGGACGCGATGTCGCTCCTAAATATTATGCTCCGCAGGCCAACTACCTGCCGTCGCCAGAGCATCTAAATACGCCGCTTTGCACGGTCTGATGCATTTTAGGACGAGCTTAACGTGATTCGGTTCTCTAGGTCCCCATGAGTACCTTCAGCGGCCTCTCCATCGTGGACTTCTCCCCGTACGAGAATCTCTAAGCAAGCCATCAAAAGTAGCTGTCGGTGTTGAAAAGGCAAGTCGTCCGGATGCACAAGAAGCTACTCACACGTCCGTACGGATTCCGAGTGAGCCTGATAACGGCAAATGAGAACTGAGCTAAGGCCAGGTTTGATTGAGATAAGCAGATTGCTTCGTCTCCTTCAAGCTACATTCGGCTTTATGCTTCATTGGTACTTCGCCCTCGCCACATATGAGTTGGCTGGCAGCGAAAAAAGATATTGTTAATACCAAATGCTAAGGGGTTCAAAGGAAAGGCGCCCGCTCGACGAGGGTCATGTGCCACACAATGTTTCCCGCCACACCCTTGTCCTACAGCACCTTGAGTCGAGTTCTATAAATGAAAGTAATAGTCATTGTCATACAAAATGATAAAAATGAAGGCTGTGCGTGAATCATGCATTCGTACGGATGCTTAACCTGTCAAACCACCTAAGCCGTTCAGCCCCATAACCATAGCCATTCCCAGTCCAAATCCCTCTTTCGGCATCTGAACCCCATCTCCAGTTATCCAGCCCAGCCCCAATCCTCGTAAAACAAGCTTCACGAACTTGCATCCGGACCCTCCTTCTCCCTTACTGCCTTCTCCCCATTCTCCAACCTCCTCCGCTGCCTGGGCACCGCCTCCCCATCACTCTCAGGCTTCCACGTCAGTCCATTCCCATTTTGTCCCTCATGCTGTCCAAGTGCGTTTGCGTAGAAGTGCTGGCCCATGCCCATAGGAAGGTATCCATACGCTGGGAAATCCGGGAGGGCGGCAGGAGCAGATGTTGATTGATGTTGGGAGCTCGGAGGCGGATGATTGGGGTGAGGGTTCGAGGAGAGGAGGCGGGAGCGGTAGAGGTTCACGAAGCCGTTTACGAAGGCGGTGACGAATGCAAGGGAAGAGATGGTGAATAGCTATTGGTTTGACGAGAAAGGAAGGGAACGATTAAGTAAAATGGGGGAAATGATGAACAAGACTCGAGGAGTATGGTACTCACCCAAGTCTTCCAACTGATTGACTCGACAAAGCTATCCATCACCTCACCCAACATCTGTGCTCCAACCTTTGCGCGTCCAACGACACTCGGATCCCGCGTCATACACGTTTCCCATGTCGCACATTGATGCATCATAGCAGGAATGGGCGTAGTGTCACATAAGTTTGTCTTATACAGCGTTGCGCAGGTTTGTTTCTCTTGTAAGATGTCTGGAGAGAAAGTTGATGTTGGTAAGATATTTTTCTGGGGATTGAAATGAAAAGTATGGGTATTTATTCACCCATAGAGTATTCTCCCACTCGTTGCTCGACGTCTCGTTGGACTGTGACTATGAATTGAACGAGCAGGTAGAGGAAAAGGAGGATCAAGGATAGGTTGAACATAAACTGCAGGTACCTGAGCTCAAAGGCGCACGGTCAGCTTCGGACATGCGAGGGGGAAGGAAAAAGTAACTTACTCCAAGAGCACATAAGGCAAATCCGTCTTCACAGGCGCCGGTCCCGGCATATTCAACGTATAATGATTCGATGTGTTCTTCGTCACCGCTCTCGATTTCGAAATCCCCTTTCCCTTCCTCGGACTCCCATCCTCGTCAAATTCGTCGTCTTCTTCTTCGCTCTCATCGTACTCGTCTTCACCTCCATTCCTGCTTCCCTGTCCTCGACGATACCGGCGTGACCTACTCCGCGTGTTCTGCATCCGCCTTGCAATACGCCGCACAGCTGCGTTCGAGATCAGCCGTCTTTCCGGACTTTCGTGCTCGGACCTTCCATGCGCCCCATCCTCCTCGGCTCTCACACCAGCGTTTTCCTTATCGTAACCCCTCCCTCTTCCTTTTTCCTTTTCTTTTTCGTGTCCTCCAGAACCGCTAGTCCCACGCTGAACCACCTGAGGTCGTTGAGGCGACAACTCCGCATCCCTCATGTCCACATCCGGAATTTCTTGTATCGGGTACGCCGTAGAAGATGACGCCGATGCCGAAGTGGGAGAATAAGCTGAGATCGGTACTTGTCCAAGAGCAGAGGGAGGTCTGAAGAGATAACGGACGTTCTCCCCAAAGACGGGACGTGCGCTGGCGTCAAAGGTCTTTTTGGGATCGAAGGGCGATGGTGGAGGGAGTGCGGTGCTGTGTGAGCCTGTATCCATAACCACAACAGCATAGACGGACGTGAATACAGCTTTGAAAATTAAAGAGATATCATATAAAGAAACTCACGTTTAACGGCGGAAGGTTGTTGGTTCTGAGCCTGAGTCTGACTGTGCGCGTCGAGGCGCCATGCTGGGATGGCAGTTGAACGGTTCGTGAATTCGATCCCGGACATGGGAGCTTCTGTGCTTCGCGCTCGACCGTATATCGTAGACATTATGGGGTCCTTAGTTCGAGTCTTGGACTCTAGGGTAGATGGGAGGAAGAGGAGGAGCACGACCGTGACGAAAGAAAGGAAATTCGTGTTGAGCAGAATCGACGTGTGAGCAAGTCACGTGCTACGCGATGAAACGCACGTGACAAGCTTCGGACTTCGGGGATCCTAGGGATTCTTCATAGGACTCCTGGACTTGACCATTGACCGCCATGCTCAAAAGCCTGGTTTCAGCTTCAAAAGCAGCGTCAAAAACACTGCCAACGACTGCTGTGCCATCAGCTACGGCTCGAAGACGGTTTCATAATTTTGGGACTCCTGGTCTGGCGAATTCGAACGCAAACACTCAAATCGGAGGATGGTCAGAGCCTAGTAGTTATGACCTTGTTCCGATGGTCATTGAACAATCTGTGAGTGAAGAGCTACCTTTACCTCCGTATAGCTGTTGAATCTTTTTCATGCACCTTGTCCGACTTAGGGCAGAGGCGAACGTTCATTCGATATTTTTTCCCGTCTCCTACGGGAGCGCGTCATCATGATCCACGGACCCGTATGTCCTCATTTTTATCATAGTAAGAAAACCCCACCCTACTCTTAATTAACTCCTCTTTCCTGTTCAAAGGTACGGGACGGCATGTCCGCTGTTGCTGTCGCGCAGATGCTTTTTCTTGAGGCAGAGGATGCCAGCAAACCTATACACATGTACATCAACTCACCAGGAGGGAGCGTCACAGCCGGGATGGCCATTTATGATACTGTAAGTTTCCTCTTTTAAACCCCTCCCCTTTTACCTCTAATGAAAACGACAGCTTGCGTGCACGGTCTGATATTGATAAAGGTTTTCTAGATGCAGGTTTGCTAAATTTTGTTTCCGATGGGGAATTATGTCGCGGACTGAGGGATACAATGGGTTGTGGCGTTATGACTTTGCAGTACGTGTCGTCGCCCATTCATACGTATTGCGTCGGACAAGCTTGCTCGATGGGGTCCTTACTTCTGGCAGCTGGTGCGTTTATATAAACCTATGACACAACTGTTAAATACGGACCATACTAATATTTGAACAAGGCGAAAAGGGGAAACGACATGCCCTACCCCACGCCAGCATAATGATTCACCGTGCGTTTAAATAGTCGTCATACTGAACATTCAAATGACTGACTGGCTAGAAATGATGTTTCAGAACCGTCTGGCGGTGCGTCCGGCCAAGCATCGGACATCGCGATTCACGCACGTGAGATCCTACGTGTGCGGGAGGTGCTGACTGGGATTTATCAAAAGCACTGTGCACACGAGGGCGAAGACGTGAAAGCTGGGTTGAAGAGATTTGGTAAGCATCGTTTTGTCTTTAGTTGTGCCAGCAGCGCCAGCGCACTGACGTCCATCCCCTAATCGCTTATTGATGATAACGATGGCTGAATTCTTTCTTTCATGATATCGCCGTTAATGTACAGAAAAAGCCTTGGAAAGGGATTACTTCTTGACTGGTGAGTTTCTCATTGTGTTCTTTCCTAGAATAAGATTGATCATTGTGCTAATCGAAATGCACGCCACCCGTAGCAAAGGAGGCGCTTGAGTTCGGCCTCGTGGATGGTATTCTAGAACGGAGACCGAGTACCGAGGGAGAGGGGCAGTGAAGAGAGTACTAAGATTGAGATGACGATGACGAAGGAGGGTCATCGTTATGAAAAGATGCGGGCGTGCACAGGACTGCCAAGAGCCCACGACTGCGGACGCCGAAACGTACTGTGCTTATAAAACAGTCAAATTCGGGATCAGGTGGGACGTTCACTGACCGCGCTTTTGTTTGAATGCTCAATGCGCAGTGCGGTGTGTTTATGCCGAGCATTGAAGTTGCTGAGGCCTGAATGTTGATTAAAGTGGTCGAGGAGTATTATTTTAATACAATGATCTCAGATGCATTCTAATGAGTATGAGAACAATTAATGGCGGGTGTTATTGATTGATCGTGAGAGTCGAGCAGAGATTGGTTGAGCTACGAGAGAGGCGGCTATTGGTTGCGGTTAGCAACGACGACGAGCTCACGGCGACACCAGTAGCACTGTACTGGGTCTGTCGACGACCACCAACTTCCTCGTCTTTCCTTCATCCTCACTCTTTTCCTCGTTCTTTTTCTCTGTCTTCTCTTTTTAATCTTCTTTTAACAGCGGCGAGCAGACAGTCTCCCCCGCTGGACGGGTTTACTAGTATTAATTTCATCCGGAATCAAATTAAAATAAGCAGAAGCAGAAGCAGCAGCGGACGGAACAGCCTCCTCCTTGGGGCTTTCGCAGGTCGGTCATCTCTCTCTTGGCTTCTTGTCCTCCTACCCCCATCTTCCCCCCTCCTTTTTATCGCTCACGATTCTCTTTTCTAGATAATTCGTATCTCTTTCTCCTTTTTTCTACAAACCGCTGGACTTTCTTCGATCGATTCCATCAATTTGGGCTTCTTGGGGCGTTGTCAACCCGTAGATGTATACTAGAGTGCATCATGGCATCCTCAGGCTTGCGCTGGTCGTCTTCCTCATATCTATCCATCATATCGTCTCTGGTGAGCATATACTAGCCCTTTCGCTTATTATGTGCTGCTCTGCTAACGCCCTAAATCAGCCACAAGCGCCCCCTCACGACCTCTCAAACGAATATCCCACCCATCAACTCTCGCACTCGAGATCCTTCCCCGCCAAGCATCTCCTCCCAAATCACTCTCCTCTCTCCGCTCCCGTTCCCCTCTTTCGCCTCTCCTAGACAACTCTAGCCCAATCCTCTACCACTCTGACGCCTTCCGCCTCACCCTCTCCGCCTTCTCTCACACCTTCCACCTTCATCTCCGCCCAAATGATCACCTCGTCCATCCCGCCGCGCGCATCAACTACTTCCGGAACGGACCCGACGGCCGCCAGGTGCTCGAGAAGACCGTCCCTCTCCTAAGGGAGAGTGTGCGTGTCTATATGGGTGAGGTCATTGAGGAGACGTACAGCCACCAGCGCATGCGTGAGGATGCGGCGGGGTTGCTTCCGGGATCGCGCAGTAGACCCCACGGGGAAGCAGGAGCGGTCGGTGAGCTTGGATGGGCACGAATTATGGTACACTCGCAGGGAGACGCAATGAGAGGCGTACCTCCCGTGTTCGAAGGCGCGTTCGAGGTGAGGGGTGTGACGTACCATGTCCAGACGCGGGAGAATTACCTTAGGAATCGCAAGGCCGTAGACCCAGAGTTGGTCGTAGGGCTCGACGAACCGGATGGGCAGTTGGTTATTTGGCGTGATTCGGATATGGTCAGGAACGGCGAGGAATTTGAGGTTGTGACTGAGGCTGGGAAAGGATGCAGGCATGATGAATTGGATTTCAATGCGGACCCTATGGCGAACCCTGTCATCCGAAAGAAGGGTACTACGCGGCCATCGTGGTGGACAGACACGTTGATGGATTATGCTGGGCTGAACAGCTCGCGTTCAAAGCGTGATGATGTCCAAGGAAGCGGATCCACGAACAATTTCCAGAGCAATATTGGTCAGACAGCCGGGTGTCCGTCCACACAAAAGGTCGTTTACATGGGTGTGGCGGCTGACTGCAAGTACACGGCTGCTTACACATCGCCTCAGAATGCGACGATGCAAATTCTGAACAACTGGAACACGGCAAGTTCACTATACAAGTCGACATTCAACATATCTTTGGGGATCATACAGATCGATGTTCAGGAGCCAGAATGTCCCGCAACAGCTCCTAGTGATGCGCCATGGAATGTTGACTGCAACGACACTTCTGTTGACTTGAATGATCGACTTTCCTTGTTCTCGAGCTGGCGGGGCGATAAAGGAAACGATGGAACAGGCCTGTGGCACTTGATGAGTGGTTGCCCAACTGGAACTGAAGTAGGTGTCGCCTGGCTCGGAACGCTTTGCCAACAATCAGCCTCAGGCAACCAAGGCTCCGTCGTCAGCGGGACCGCCGTCTCTACGAACGGTCTCACAGAATGGGAAGTCGTCTCCCACGAAATCGGACACAACTTCGGCGCGATTCATGATTGTCAATCCGACTGCTCGAGTTCCAGTTCCGGGTCTGGGTCTTCCCCAGTATGTTGTCCGCTTTCCAGCAGCAGCTGCAATGCCAATGATCAATTCATTATGAGCCCTGTCACCACATCCACGCAAAAAACCTTTTCCCAATGCTCGCTCGGCAACATCTGCTCCGTCATGCAATCCACTTCCTCCTCCCACGTCAACACATCCTGCATCGTCGACCCTGACCCAAACCGCTCCACGCTTTCCCTCAACATGTGCGGCAACGGCATCGTTGAGTCCGGTGAGGACTGCGACCCAGGCCAGAACTCGACACAGAGCAGCTGCTGCGACGCCTCTACGTGCAAGTTCAAGAACGGTGCGGTGTGCGATCCGGCGAATAGTATGTGCTGCACGGACAGCTGTACATTTGCGGGTGCGCAGACGATGTGTAGGCCCGCGCAGGATGATAAATGCGATATTGCAGAGATGTGTACGGGGGATTCGGCGCAGTGTCCTGAGGATAAGTTTGAGCCGAATGGACAGAGCTGTGGGTCGGACGGGTTGGCGTGTGCGAATGGGGTATGCACAAGTCTCAATGGTGAGCTCGAGATCTTCTTTTTTTTTGAGAAAAAAAAAGAAAAGGGAAATGAAGTACTATGACTGACTATATGATTGTTTTATAGCTCAATGCTCTTCTGTGGGCGCTTCCCTCAACCTGACCACAGCGTGCTCAAAGCAGGACACGTCCTGCCGTGTCTCGTGCGAGGATCCAAGCAATGGTAATCAATGTATCCAATTACAGTCTGCCGTCATAGACGGGTCTGCATGTGGTATGTACTACCCGATATCACTCTTTTTTTTCGACTCAGGCTTAAAGATCCGATTGTAGGATATGGTGGGTCATGCCAGTCGGGCAATTGCGTTCCTGGATCTGCACTCGACACTGTCAAGGTATGGTATTCTTTCACATGTGAATGTATTCCTCCATTTGCTGAAGTACACCTCGTCAGGCGTGGTACGTACAAAACCTACAGATATCAATACCCGTAACAGTCGTCGCCGCCATCGTCGTAGTCTTCCTCCTCACCGGGCTCTTCTTTTGTATAAAACGCTGCCGAGCCCGCCCTCCCTCCATGGAACCAGCCCTCGCAAACCAACGGGGCACTCGTATCCCGAGCTATGATGGCACAAACGGAGCCGTGCATGGAAACGTAAACACCCAACCCTCAATGCGTCCCGCCGGAACCCTCGCCCCCGTCCTCCCTTTCATTCCCCGACCCAAACCAGTCACAACACTCGCGAACGTTGCTCCTTCTACACATGGTCGACAGGATTCATCCGGGTCGAGTCGATCTGGTTCCGGCGGACCTGGACCGTCGAGGTCGAATACGGGAACAAGACGTGGATCAATACCTGCCATTCTTCGACCTGCGATGTCCCTGTCGCGAAATAGGAGTGGCGGGGCGGGAGCTGGAAGCGGACATGCACCTCCCGGCTCACCGCGGAATCAAAGTTGGGATGGTGTCGTCGGCGTTCAAGGACAGGGCCCGAATCAAGGGAAAAGTAGTAACCACGCAGCAGTCGGGTCTTCTGGGTCACGACGACATCGACACCATAACACTGGTAGTGGAAGCGGGAGTGGGAACGGGAGTAGGGCACGCGAACCAACGTTCCCAAGACCAAACCCGAGCATGGGGCAGGTACAGTCGAGGCCGCGGAACGAGGACAATTGGGTGGATGCGAGTAAGTGGAATGGGCCGTTGGACGGGGCCGGTATTGCTGGGGCTGGTATTGGGGTGGACCCGTCGAGGTGGAGGCATGGACCGTGATTTTTTTTCTCCTATTTTCTTCAATCCTTTTCGATAATTTTTGCCTTCGATTTGTCACCGTTGTCGTTCTCTGTACCTATTCTTAAGTCTTGGCGGTTGGGTTTTCTTGGTTGTTCTCGATTCGATTTCTCTTCCCTTTTTCTTTGTCCCCAGCCTCCTTCTGGCGTTCTCCCCTTCACTTATCGCGCCCTCTGGAGCCAACATTCATCGTCTTGCATCTCCTTCCCTATTTCGCATTCTCCAGTCCCATCTTTATCAATCGGATAGCTATCTATTGCATCGTCTTCTATCAGTTGAATACGTACATCGTTCAATATGTCATTGTAAGGAAAGAAATTAAAAGCTTTCGGAGGAGAAAAACGTCTCTAATATACCGGGCTATATTGGATGGCGTAAAGGCGACCGGAAAGCGAAATCCAATGCAAATCCCTGTAAACCTAGATCAAAAGTAATTAGGCTTTCATGACTGTTGTGCAAAAAAGCGGCGCTGCAGATCGCACACGTACAGTAATATACATTCGGATTATATACATGCACATTTATCTGGAAAAAAGGAGCATAAGACGCCATGAAGCCTACGATTCCGGGCCCAGATTGAATATGGACCGGGATTCAAGTTCGTTTTTCCACATGCGCCAGCTAATTCTGGTTTCGGGGTTAAGCTGCTGCAGGGTTTCAATGTAGGAATCCAGTCCTGAAATTTGGGGATTGCGAGAGAGATCGACCTCGTCCACGAGCAGTTCAAGTCGCAATAACGGGTTCCCGCCGTCCGTGTCGGTTGTCTCTGTTGAGAGCTGCTCCAGAGGAACCAAGTTCTCGATCCTCTCAGGTTGTACTACTATGGCGACTGAACGCAAGGAATCGAGACTGCGGAAACCGCGGAGCACGTTCGATATTTCAGACGCAAGGTCCCATGGATATGGCTCAAAGAACGCAAGCTGTAAGGATTCCAAAGCGGGGATGTAATGTATAAGCATCCGAGCGAGATTGAGACGTAATTCGTCGTAATCATCATCATCATCAACATCACGGGTGTCCCGATATGCTTCGAGGCGCAAATTCCGTAGGTGAATGTAAGGCTCTGGGTGGAGAAAGAATTTCTCTTCGTAATCGGCAAATATGTCCAAGTCTGTACGACCGCTATAGATGTAGCGCATGTCCAATTGTTGGATGTTGGGTACTCGCAACGATCTCAGAAAGTTGAGAATATGAACCTGATCGTCTATCCTGTAAGCCAAATAATAACCAGACGCTTTAAAACTCAATGATTGGAGTTGCTTGAGGTCGAAAACGTCTTGGACTTGTGGTGAGATCTCAAGCTGATCGTCAATATCGTCATCAAGTACCAAGTCCAGTGTCAAAGAAGACAACGACTTCAACGATACTAGGAGAGTGCCAAAGCTCTCCGTATCCATGTGCTCCAAAGATGATACCCGCATGATGAGTTCCGAGCAGGAACTGAATGTGCCAGATATGGGTATGATTTGGTGAAGCAGCACCGTCGTGGCATTGAGGAACTTCCATGCCTTGAAAAGTCGATGGTAATTTGCTACAACTCGTGCAGAGTCGTCCGGATCGGACGTTACATCCGGTGATATGTGGGGAAGTGCGATGCCCCGTACCGCTGAGAAATCTGGGTTTGGGGACAGCGCCAGGAAATGATTCACTGCCTTGTCGAAAGAGGAGGCCTGATAGTCACCAAAAACAAATGTTTCCACTCTATGCGTGTGAGGTGCGAGCAGCGCGTAACGAATGGCATTTCTTGTATAGCCTAATCCAAGATGCAGAGGCTGGTTGCGACTCATCGACAGCATTCTATGCACCTGAGAAAGCGGAATGGCTGGTCCTATTTTCGACCACAATATGGGATTGGCGTAAGCCACGTCACGGAATCGACGATTGACCAAAGCCAACTCGATTATTGCCCTTGCTTCGTTCTTGCCTCCAGAGTATTCAAAAACTACCTCTTTCATGATATTTGCTAAAGTTTCGTCAGGTAGGCTAGCTATCCCATGGCGCCACGCTACCGGGACAAGGATAGTTGAGACGTTTTTTATTTTTGAGTCGACTGCTTTCAACGCGGCCACGAGGGCGTCTTTCGTCCGTTTAAGATGACGAAATGCGATTCTAGTCCGGTTGTACGCCGCGGATTCCACTAGAAGACTGACCCAACTTAAGTGTGGTGAATGCTGGAATAGGGATGAGACGAATCTTACCTCTTGGCGTCTAGGAACTCTTCCGGCCACCACGTTTCGTCTCCAGGTGTTTGTATGGTGTTGCTCCCGCGAAGACCATTAACTCGATTGTAGACGTATTCGATGATTTCGAGGACTTCGCGTTCCTGCTGAAGGTCTGCACCCGAATGTTTGCGCATTCGATTCTATTGTACGTGCGTCAAGAGTCGATTGTAGGCTGGCACCGAAGTCGAGTTTCTGAAGTTCGTGGTGAAGAAGATGCTCCGAGTCAAGCTAAAATCAGATTTCGGCTGCGCGGCATGATTCGCGTATCGGCAGTGTCGGTTTCGTCGTCCCCCTTTAACCCTTCCCGTTGAACTTTTCGTGTGCTTGTAAAACTCGGGATGAGGATGGAGGAAGAAAAGGTCTTCATCGGGTTCAGAACTTAGCGGACTGGATACTCGTGGTGGTTTAAAAAAAGCTATTCAGGCGCCTACACAGGAACTCACACGCCACCCGTAAATGGACTCAAAGCTTTAAAATAAAATATCAAGTATAAATAAATAAAAGGACGTGCCATATTGATTTCTAAATCACCATTTTACTTCATCAACATCCCTAGCACACATAAAAGCTGTTAAGGAGAATGCGCAATGCGTGTTATCTGATTCAACGCTGATCGCGTACTATGGCGCTTCCAACATGTCCTTTCGAAGGCGCCGGGACTGAACTTTCCAATAATAACGCGAACCACGCTCTGCCGTCTCCTGTCTCAGCCTTGTACTTGATAAGACAATGGCATTCCCTCGTAAACTCAAAGGGAAGGACGGTTAAAGGCACGGTATCCGTAGCTTATAATGGAAAACATCAGGGGAGTGAGATCTTCAAGTTACGACGAATTGTAGAACTCGACAGACTACAGCACCCGTATCCATCATACTGAACCCTCTTTGACCTTATGTACAGGAACACGGTCAATCAAAGCTCAGTCAACACCTAAATATTAGTTTCTTGGAAAACATTCGGAAGTAATGGTCGAATTTGTGAAGAGATGTTATCATTAGAGGACAGGATTTTGCAGCAACTTTTGCTCAGAATAAATATACAAAATATAAAATAGTATGCACGACTTTTATTCGTGCGCGTTGAGCTGGGGGAATGCATTATAAGTCCGAATGGAATAGGGATAAACTTTCATCCTGGTCCAACCACTTGAGCGTAGTAATTTGAGTCGCCGGACTAAACTGTTGTAGGTGTTTGATACGGGTGCCCATCTCCAACATTTGAAGATTAGCTATACGTTGATCGTACCTAAAATCAATGAATATATCAAGCCGCGGTAGTATCTTCTCGTTGTAGCACATTGCAATCAATAAGTCCTCCAAAAAGGGCGGGGGACTGGTCATCTCGGCTTTCTCTGGCATGAGAACAGCAACTGATCGGAGTCGGTCGAGATTGGACAGAGGACCTGGGTCTTGATAGGTGCCACGCAACATTTGAGGAAGGAAAAGCTGCAAAGATTCCAAAGCAGGAAAATATCGCACGATGCATCTGGAGACACTGACAGGATTGTCATGGATACATAGGCTGTCCCCGTACTCTTCGTTGGCGAATACTTCAAGCTTCAAGCTTCGTAGGGACTTGTACGGCACCGGATGAAGGAAAAATTCAGATTCATCGTGTTTGAGGATATCCAAATCCTCTTCTGAATGGTAAACGAAACGTATATCTATTTCTTGAATGTTGGGTACACGGAAGGATCGCAGGAAGGAACGGAATTCAGAAACTCTGATAGTCCATTGTTCTCCAGTTATCTTGAACCTGAACGAATGTAGCTGTGGGAGGGCTATGATTTGGTCAGGTGGCACGGGCCACGAGTCTCTGGACTCGTCGTAGTCTGCCATCAAGACCATCGTTAATGAGGACAAAGATGAAAGGGAATGAAGAAGGTCGCAAAGCCTCTTCAGATTCACGCGCGTGGGGTTGTATGGTTGTATGATGAGCTCTGAGCAGGAGCCGAACGTACCAGGTGCGGGTACTAGTTCGTACATCAGCACTTTTGAGGCATTAGGGAACTTCCATGCATTTAGAAGTTGATCAAAACTATTCTGTCTCCATTTTTCCGCGTATGTTTCCGGTATCGGAAAGCGCCGAATCAAAGCTGGAAGGGCGATGTTTCGAACACCCGGGAAGCTGAGGTTAGGAGAGATTGCCAAAAACTGCGACATTATGGAATCAAATTCGGACCATTCGTATCGACCCAAAACAAAAGTTTTGAGTCGGCGTGTGTGAGGAGCAAGCAATGCGTAACGGATGACATGTGTTTTGTTTCCGAATCCAAAGTGGATTGGACCCTTTCTGCTCATATGGAGCATCTCTTGAATTTGAGCAAGTGGAACATCCGATCCTATTTTCGACCATAGTGACGGGTTGGCGTAGACCACGTTACGGAATCGACGGTTAACCAATGCAAATCCCTTGATTGTAGGTATGTTGGACCACCGGCTCTCATGCACATCTCGTAACACCGCTCCCTTTATAATCTCTGCGAGAACGTCTTCAGGGAGATTTGCCATTCCGTGATACTGCGACGCCGGAATGACGACTCTTGACAACCCATCCAACTTTTCTTCGATCATGTTTAGCGAAGCAACGAGTAAAGTTTTTGTCTTTTTCAACCGATGATACGCGTTTATCGTGCGTTTATATGTAGACTCTATGAGGAGGCTTGTCTCGAATGAGCTTGTTGAAAGACAGACAGCAAGATAGTAGGCGACTTCACCTTTTAAGGGCTACCTTATCCTCTGGCCACCATCCATCTCCGTATGCTGTTTTGTATCCGCCATTCACCCGCTGGTACACAGTCCCAATAAAGTCGAGAAGTTGTTGACGCCGCTGATCGTCCGCTATGGAAGAAGACTTGCTCATACTTCGAAAGGTGTGCGCCAAAAGTTTGCGAAGGAGGTCAGGGTCAGGAAGAGAGAAACCAACCTTTTTTTGCGACCCGGGCGCGTCGTCGCCAATCAGGGCGTCGTGCGAACGGGTCACCGTGAGTAGGCGAGATTTGACAGGTTAGCGGTCCTCTATAGGGTCGACGGCGGATGCATGCCGAAAGTCGGTAAAGTATATCAATTGTGGGTCATTTCCTTGAATTTATAACTATAAGTCGCTGTTCGTAGAGTTCCAAATATGATGTGTTACCCAGATCGATCCATATCAAATAATAGCTTCGAGAATGGAGGATGAAAGCAGACGGATCTTCAGCAATTGTCGGAGGACCCGAACTCGGTGTCTCGACTATTTATCCACAAAACAAACCATGAATGACCACCCAGTCGTCCTCAGTTTGATTCGTATCACCAGTCCACTTTTATTCACTCATTCGACTCGTGTTTCTTCAGTACTAACAATAACTATAAACACGTTACAGATTTCTTATAAGCATTAACAGCACTCAACATTACGAAGACTTGTGTGCATAAAGATGGGGGATGAACATCAGAGATATCGCATAAGAAGGCGGAGGTGGCGGAAGGCCAAAGGGGATCGCAGTCGCAGTCAGAGACGAAGATGGTAGCAAAGAAAGGAAACCCGGAAAAGCAGAGTGAAAATGTAAAACAGTAGCAGTGATAAGTTTCGTCGTGAAGGGAAATCTTGTGATGAGATCGAAGGTCAATTCCTGGTGTTTATCAGTCGGGTCGAAAGTGCATGTCAGGCGAAGGAACGAAAACATGGGGAAAAGTTCTGCGCGCTTCCAAAAAGATGCAGAATATTACGATATAAGTTGATAAATGAGTGTACTTTAAATTCTAAATGACACTGTTAGACGGTGTAGAGAATTGCAAGTTTGAGGACACTCACCAGGGTCAGCAGTCGAACGTCACCCTGTTTTACTTTCTTTCTCGCCATCCCCAAGAAGCAAGTAAGACTTATCTCCCTGATTCGGTCGAATAGGAGTCAAAGGGCTCGCTATGCTCTTCACACCAAGTAACGAACCTTGGCCCTTCCTTGCTAGCGGCGAGTCTCCTGAGGCCGACAAAGGTAGACCCAAGACGTTCCTCCCATCCCTTCCAGGTGCCCTACTAATCGGCGTATCATCTTCATGGCGGAAGGCACGTAAAGGAAGTCCATGGCCAAACATCCCCAATCCTCCCGAGTCATCGAGTACGAATCCATAACCTGCGCTGCCGAGATTCGGGTACCGCTTGCCTCCATCCAAGGGCGTGTTTACCAGTCCGGTGTTTAGAGTCCATGGTACACCGAATGCAGGAGTTTTGATACCACCTAGAATGGAGCCTCCACCAGTAGCTTTCGGAGTGACAAAGGTAGGATACCTGGGGTAAGGGAGGATAGGAGATGAAGGGTCAAATGAGCCCGAAGGAAGTGGGTAGTCTGCTAGACCCATTCCTGATCCTGGAGTAAGAATGTGATGAACTTGAGGCGAGGCACTGAAGGTTTTCACATCGTCCCAAATCTTTCGATGGGAATAAGGAGAGTCACGCCGCACAGACGATTGCGGAGGTGTATGAACGACACTGCTGGAGCTCCAATCCCTCACAGGCGAGCTCGAGAAGAACACAACATCTCGTTTCGCGTTCGTCCGTGCCGGTTCCTCTTCTCCGGCGACGAAGATTGGTTGGCGCTGCCTTTGGGCATGTTGCGCAATAGTCTCCTCCAAAATTTGGGCAAGACATTCCGAGCAGAACCATGGTTCGTCCTTCGCGCCAAGTTCCCTTTCACTGCTAACACCAATGCATTCTAAGTGGTACCAACAATCACATTCGTCGCATTGGACGGAACGCTTGCCATCACCAGAACTACCACAATTACAAGCGAAACCGTTTTGCTTGTCTGTTGTCTGAGCACGTCGCTTACGTTGACGATATGCACGAACAGTGCGTTTGGAGAAAAGAGAATGTCGGGCATCCGAAGGGTCCGCCAAAAAATACAAGTTGCGAGGTTGTTGCGAAATAGAAGTTTCATCAACCGCAGAATGACTGAGAGATGGATCAGCTTGGAGGAGCACAGTCTTCCCTCGCCCACGACGAGGGACGTCGACGGGCTTTTCGGTCATTTGCTCCCATGTTATATGAGGTGCCTCCTCGACATCCACGTCCGATTCTAACTGGTCATCGCTATCCGTGTCGTGGCTGAAATATTTATCGAGCCACTGCATACGATCGGTTTCATGAGCCTGAATGTCGCTCTTTCTTTGCCTCTCGCGAAGAGACCATGGAGGTTCTGAATCGAGCCATGTCAACTCAGCATTGGCATCTTGCGTTTGCCGGTACTCGACTTTGATACGTTTCTCGGAAGTCGTTACCGCGCGCCTCTTCTTTCCGACCGCCCGTTTCTTGGAAGGTGTGCCGAGGAGTTCGTCAGCGTCCTCCGGAGGGACGTTGAGTAGTACTCGACCAATGCCCTCGACTTCCGCGGGATACAACTTTGCACATGCACGGGCACTTGAGCCTTTGAATGCTTCCAAGCGTTTACGCTTCTTCAGTTCCTTTTCGCTCTGCTCAGCTGAAGTTTTCTCGCATGCTGCTGTCACTGTGTTAAGAGGAACCGGTGTACTTGAGGCGAGCCAGTCCATCGCATCTTGACTCAGCCCCTCAGTCGTATGAGGCGGTTTCTGAGGGGTTTGGGGCCTGCCATAAGTACCGTAGCCATTGGTCATCAAGCTATGTTCAAAGCTCTCCGCGCTCGTGGCCTGAAACAATTGGAGTCTTCTCCCTCGAGCAGGTGTAACGGTGATTCCAAGGCCTCCTTCTTGCTGAGTTAATGGGTCCTCCAATGAAAATTCGTTCTCCATCTGCAGTCGCTTCAGGTATTCTGGACGACGGCTTTCAACCTCAGCGTCACGCAACTTCTGTAATGAGCTCATCTCGCCCCGAATGCGATCGAGTTCGCCACCGGGCTCTCGAAGTGCCTCGAAAGGCAGTAGTCGAGCTTCTACGCTGGCTACTCGAGTCGGTACTTCGCTCAGATGATCCGACGCTGAAATAACGGATGCTCGGCCTGAAATGTCATCTCGAGGGACAGGCTCGAAAGCAACATCGAAAGAAGATGGTGTATCGCGCCCCGGCCTCTCCTTGAAAGGCGAAGAAAGTCCAAGTGTGACAGGCTCCGGTGTAGGCTGCGAGGACTGGGATGTTCGTGTTGGCGCAATATCAGAAGCATGGTCAACAAGGATAGGGGATGACTCGGTCTTCACGCTAAAGGAAAAGTCATGAGTGGACATCGCCTTCGCCACAAACGTGTGCTTACAAAACAGGAGAAATCGATAGAGGCGATTGAAGTCTGAAGTTAAATAAAAGCGGGACATTCAATGAGAATTATAACGGCAATAGGGGGGGTTAAAGACAATCTTACTCGATGAACTGCCCAGGTGTGTTTGCAGATGGTCGTCTATCAGGGCTGAAGACGGCATGATATCACTATGAGCCTTTGACGGATGGTTTTATAGATATAATGCTAACCTAGCTGCAGGTGTCATTGGCTGAGAAGGGCGGGGAGCATGCAACTCTATCTCTAGAGGTCTTAAAAACGTCCCGTGAGATTTAGCAATTCATCTTCAAACAGAGACAACATACCGAGAATGGACACGAGGAGCAGCAGACAGACCACTGACATGCCTAGAGCTTCTCAATATCAGCCTGAAAGCTTGATGCAACTGATAGATGCACATGTTGCTCACGTATGTGCTAGTGGAGACTCTGGAGACCCAACCTTGGCCTGAAAGAATGGTTGAAAAGCGCCATTATGTCCCACTCCGCTCCTGAAGTCCGATAAGTTGTTATCCAACAGCAACCTATAGGTGTTCACTTACATTCTAGGCGTAGGCAGATGAGTCTCCAGAGGGGAAAGATCATGGCGAGGGGAAGCTGTCACTGCCGAAAACCTGTTATATGCTGTTATTGGAGGGCTTTCTTTTCGTAAATGCCAAACACGAACCATGGATGGTTTTCGTCATCGCCTGATCCGTCCATATTAACATCTCCACCTCTTCTGCCAGTAGAAAACATATTATGGTCCATGTTCATCGTTGCTCAAAGTGTTTGATCTGATTCCTAAGACGGAGCAATGGGAAAGACTGATTCCGGGAGATTCGGCCACAAAAATCGAAAATCACTTGTTTCGAATGCGATAAAATGCTGCGAGTTTCGTGTGACTAAGAGGTTGAAAGTCCTGCTTTTCGTAAAATTATCTGCAAAATCCAGCGGCAAAGATGAAAGGGCGAAGGGCGGTGGGTGGTCGGGGAAAGGAGAAGAGGAATGAAGACAAGGCTGAAGCTGAAAGCGTCGACTGACTGAATGGTTGGCTTTCATTACGTAAGCTATTTCGGTTATACGTCCCAGAATAGAAACTTTCGGTCTCAACATCATGTCATGTCCCATCTCAAAGCTTTGGAATTTTATAGTGGCATAGGTGGGCATTCCTTTCTTTGTGTTGAATATAACCTCTCTATTCAACTAATATCATTCAAGGTGGTTTACATCGAGCTCTGTCTCGGAGTGCAGTCAATGCTCTTGTCATACGCGCTTTCGACTGGGATCAAACAGCCTGCCGCGTTTACGAAGCCAACTATGGGAGGAAACTTGTCCAGAGGGTACGCATATTTCACCTTAACACACATTTAACCCGACTGGTGTAGCAAGATAGACAGATATATCTATTTTGGATCCGTCGAAGTTCATGGAACTTGACGCTGATCTATGGCTTCTGTCGCCATCATGTCAACCATACACTGTTCTCAATCCTAATGCTAAAGGCGAAGATGATCCACGAGCAAAATCTTTCTTACATCTCGTCAATGATGTTATACCTGAACTGGCTAAACTAGGTCGAGCTCCGAAATGGATACTCATGGAAAATGTTGCTGGCTTCGAGGTACTTTAGTCTCCCTTTTTGACGACAAGACCTCTGGCTAATCAAACTACAAGACATCATCAACACGGCAGACTCTCATACAGACCCTAACGGCATGCAGCTACTGCACAAAAGAGTTTCTACTAACGCCTCTTCAATTCGGCATTCCCAACTCGCGGCTGCGATATTATACACTGGCGAAGGCTCGGCCGTTGTGTTTTGCGAATGCGTCTCCGGAATCACCTGAAATTCTTCGTCATATACCTGGGCACGGAGAGCCTTTCGTCGATAACCGTGATGGAGGGAAAGCAATTCCAGTAGAAGCTTATCTCGACGACAACATCGATGAGGCCGACATCAAGTCGCTAAAAATTCCTGATCGGGTGTTAGCGAAGTGGGGGAGATTATTTGATATTGTTCTTCCAAGTTCTCGAAGAACCTGCTGCTTTACTCGAGGTGAAGCTCACATATTCGTGGGGTACGATGCAATGTTTATGCCAAAGTATATCAGGTTACGCGAAGATGGTGGAACGGACAGGCTCGATATTACAAACGAACGAAGAGCTGGATGTAAGTGAATTTACACGAGCTTCTCCAAAGCCCTCTCACGTACACGCTTTGTAGACCTCAGAGACGTTCGACAGATTTCTCGCTGCAAGACAGAACGAAGCTAGTAATGAGGAATCACTCAAAATACTTGAGCCATTACAATTACGGTATTTTTCGCCTTCCGAACTTCTCCGATTGTTCCACTTCACGACCCCACGGTTGCATTCAACCAACTCGGATAAGATGCCTATAGACTCGCATGACTTTACGTGGCCATCCGACGTGAGTGTCAAAACTAAATATCGCCTCATCGGGAACAGCGTCAACGTCGACGTCGTTCGAAATCTCATCGATTATCTTTTTGAAGGGGACGAAGTCAATCAGAAGGATAGGGTTGAGAATATGCGCGGTCTTAAGTCCCGAGGGGGTGAATATTCCAATGTGGGGGTGGGGATTGAACATGAATGAAATCATATTGATGTCATTAAAAAAAACTCATCTTTGGATGGGAACTGTTTCATCGGTTCAAGAGATCGTGCTTAGTGTCGCAGTGCATTATTTGAATAAGCTATAGCTAATTATGAAATCCCGACGATGTACAACAAATCCAACCAGACAATCATAAGAGATAAGAATGGTTTTGGTCTTGAACAGGTGTTTGCTTGTAAGAGACACACTGGGAATGCGTTACGTAAGCCTGAGTGGTGACCGCGATCGCAGCACTCGGCGCAGCGGACATTCCGCAACACACTTGACCAATGACCAGTACGTGGCATTCCTTCGTTGACACTGTTTGCTATCTCATGAACAGATAGGAGGCAATCAGCGCGAAAAAGACCGTGAAAAGGCACAGAAGAAGGCTGCGGCCAACGCTAAGAAGCCCAAAGAGAGCAATACGAAGCTAGCGGCAAGGAAGGAATCGTGCGTGTTACTGCAATCTTCAACGCTTTCATGCGCTTATGCACGTATTCTTTTACAGTGACGCAGACATTCTAAGGCAGAAGCAGGCGGTTAGTTCAATTTCAAGATTTTTAAATATGTTGCGCTAGTCTTTAAGCTGACGAGATGTCCTTTTACGTTCGCCTAGGCTGCAGAGCTGAAGAAACAACAAACAATGGCAGGCGGAGGCGGCAAATAACACATCTGGCGATCAGAGGGTCTTTACATTGTGATCGTTGTGCCTCTGGTCGGTATTTGCTAGTGAGAGGAGTTGAGGGGCTCGCAGGGGTGTTGAGTTTAGTCGAGCTGAGACTTCCTATGACGATTAAAAGGGCGTTTGTCTGTTAATTTGTTGATCACGTCGTTGTTGAATGCACAAATATCTCTTTTGCAGAACCAGTTCTCCCATGAACTCAAATTATCAGCGTTTAGCGGGTCCAACGTCAAGATGTAGCGGAAGCTCGCCCTGTTTGCGCGATCGTTGGCCAGCTCTAGTTGACGATATACGGTACAGGCTGTATCTCCGGCGACTGATCATCCGAATGGCTAATACCAATTGACGTTGACCAATTGATGTCGACCAACAAAGTTTTCGCCTGTTGCCGGGACCAAAAAGTCAATGATCTTGTTATCGATAGCATCTCAGACGAAATGCGGTCCGTGTTTCCACCAGTACTGCATCTTCACACGACATCCAGTCTGAGTCTCCAGGCACCATCTTAAGATTCCTTCTCCACATTATAATAGAATCGCCTTTGTCACATCCATGTGCGAAGAGTGCTAGACCTTCCTCATCGCTGGCCCCGATTGTGTACATCGCCTTATCTCCAGCCTTCATGCGATGGGGATCTCATTGCAAAGCGTTGCAGCTGCTGCTTGGTTCTAGTGTCCGACCATCGTGCCAGAGGAGGCGTTGTTCTATTGATACAAACATCATCCAGGCGGCCAAACACCTACTAATGGCACTTGTTTTGGAAATGCCTCTTCATCGGTTTAGCACAAGTTCGTTCCCGCAAACATTGTATCGCTGCCTTCCATTACGTACGTGCGTATTTTCTTTATGAAATCAATGCAGACGTTTATTCTATGGTTGTCTTTCTCCTCTGTAACTCTGATTATGAAATTTCTTTGTTCCCAGAGCTCGAAAAAAAGCAATCGCCATTTTCGTATGTTCTGTCTAATGAACCTGTGGCCCTCAATTCTCACGAAGGAGAATCGGCGCTTCGGTCGCATTGGTGCTTCGGATGTATAAGCTACGATCAGCGCACTATCCAAGCACAAATTTTAAATGAGTGTGCAAGTGTACCTATACTTTTCATATATACAAAAAAACAACACCCTTCGGAGAGGACGGTACCGATTGGATGAAGGAGGCTGGGTTTCTCGACGCCCGATTTGTATTTCTTCCTCAGTCGGTCACAGCTGCGGCGCACCGCGGGATCTGCCATGCCACAGGTGCTTTTATTCAAAACTTCTCACCAACATCATGCAGTCACATAAACTGAAATAAGGCATGCGCCTCAGAACCCAATTCGCGCTACGTAAGTTCTTCCATGGTTTATCAACTGAACATCGTCAGGTTCGCGTTGCTAAATAAGTTCCCTTCTTGTCTTCCTATCTTCTTTTCTTTCCTCCTGGACATCCGAGGGCAGTGAAAGTCGGTTTAGAAGCACACGCCCATGGGTCCGCCGCCAGTCGATTCTCCGGTGAGTGAGTTGGCGTGTAACATGTATGAATAGGATTCTCACAACGTAACTTAGCGTCGTGGTCATGGAGCCCACATAAAGCGCCTCGTGTCTGATTGCTATCAGGCGACCTCGCTAACCCAGTGAACAGGTAACTTGGAACAGTGACCCGGGTCCATGGGTTCGGGACACACCGCCACTGGAAGTGTCAACCCCACTCTATTCTTCAAAAGGCACATTTGCGACGGAAGAAATGACGGAACGAACGGCGCCCAGAATCATCGAATCGAATCGAATCAGATATTGAGCGTGTTGATTGGGAAATTTGCTGGAATATTAATGCTGAAATGCTGCCACCTGGGAACAATCCGTACTTGCGGTAAACAGCTTTCCGCGGCGTGTCTGTTGGCAAATCCATGCTTTATGCTCAGTACGTTTTACCGAAATAACGATGTCCCAAATACAGTAACATGCCCGGTTGCCCGTTGTCGCCGTCCGACGCGTGTATTTGTTTTGACTCCCTCGGCGGGCGAATACGACATGGTGGTATGGCATCTGCCACATTAACTCGATGATGATCTTTCTGGGCCCGTCAGCAAATCAGCCTTAAAATTCATGAAATACGTTGCTACATGAAGCCTCGTTCGAGAAACTAATAGTGCGTAGTGTTTCCGATTGCGATTCGAGTCGGCGGAGGTGTCATCATATTTGAAATTCGGAACCTGAACGTGGTCGCTGTCTCGGTAACTCGAGGATTCCTTTACTATTTATGAAGGTCATCAGGCGTTACCTCCTTATCAACGCGTCAAAATTCCGCACTCTTCTAGTGCGACGTCCTGGTTCCATCATAGTGTTGCTTCAGTCGCTTCTGACCAGAAAAACGAAGGGCAACATAGCATTTCATCATTCTTCCCATTGCGTTTTTAGCGCGCACTACTGTTCTGGTGCGAGGTTCGGATCTATACATAACAACTGGATTAGCCAGCCTCCGCTTTCTTTCGGAAGTCTAATGACGGTGTTTCATTTCGGAGAGGCGTTCCGGTGGGTAGATCTTTACCCCGCAATCGATCCAAAACTCATCGAACGGTTACGGTTCATTTCACATAGTTACTCGGCTTTCTGCGAGATTCAGTGGAAGGGAGAAATATGCACCCACACCACATTCGTTCGCTCGTCGCTGCATTGAGTTGCGCGATCCGCAGACATTGAATTATGTGCTTGGCCACGGCCCAAACCTTTCTTGTGCTTCTTTTAATATCGACCCGCGCCGAGCTGGTGGGCGCTCTAATCCTCACGTGAACAATGATGACTTTAAGGGGGAAGGGCGGAAGCAAACGGGAAATGGAGCCGTTTAGGGGTCGTTTTGACTTCCCTACGTGAGTTCTTCTTTATGCATTCTTTACGAATTCAATACAAGGACGTGACGGATTTTCTCAGAATTACCGCCGAGGGAGCTTGTGTGTGAGTCGTGAAAAATAGGTAGCCGTGCCTCGAGTTCCACTGCCAGCTCTTCTTTGACCCCGAAGCGTTCACAAGAATGAGCTCTTCCCATGGGCGTTCTCTTCTTCGCACCGGAGTTCTCACGTTCATCAGTACGGCACCAGCTCCGTATAGGTTGCATTTATTCTTCCCAAGGCCATGGATCTCCCGTATCTAAAAGAAGCCGAAGCGCAATAAGCAGGGGCGCTCGCGCTTCTTCGAAGAACACTGGCTAGACTGAGACTGCGCATGAAATCGATGGGCTGTATTCAATGTGAAATTCGACCCGACCCTTCGACGTCGACTGGGTCCTTCCCACCTTCCACACTTTTACCAAAAACTGATCAGAACGTGTGAGCCTCATCATCATCCTTGAACAAAGTTTCCGATATTGTGACCGACTACATTTCGATCTAAAATCAGCAGGAGCTTAGAATCACCGAGCGCCGAGGACGCCAGCCTAGGACAAATTGGAGAAACTTGCTCCTTCTTCTCTTGCGTCCCTTCTCTTCTCTAGAACCCGTAATACTCCAAGACCTACCGTCGTCGGCGTACCCACGTTCAGAATAAGAATAAGCTTGAGCGTGTCTATAATTGTCAAGTCTCGGACACCCACGTCACCTGGCACCCGTACCGTATGTCTCTACTCTGCGCCTCCTTAAATACCCAACTAATACCGGGAATATTCTCCTTTCGGAGAGAGTACCGCAGTACTAGTACACGTCGGAACTTGATGCAGTGCGGCTGCATTTACGGTATCTGTCATTATCCTGTGAGCAGAGCAAAGACCAACGGAGACGGCTGCTTATTTTTGAGATAGTGGATCAATTGCCCCTGTTCTCCTTGACGGGGTGAGGACCGTTCTATGCTTATCGAATAAGAACGAGGCTGGGACCACTTTCGGGCAAAGGCTGCTATTAATGAGCAGCCATAGCTGTTCGTGCTCGGAGTTAGTGTTTTACATTTCCATCCGCCTGACCATAATACACCGGCACTCAACGAGGTTATATCCCGGTCAAACATCAATATCACAGATACAGATCAGCGCAGGATTACTACCGTCTTTATCGGGTCTTGTAGATGCAGTCGAGTTAAGGTTTTGTCCCTAACAATTCTCAACACCATCACTATCAACACAAAAGCAAGCCGAGACCGTTCGGCACGGCCATTCACCTTAGTCTTTGAATGGCGTTCACGTCTTGGGGCATTCGGATGCCCTGATGCACCCTAGCATCCGTACAAATATCTATCGACGGCTCCAACCGATAAACTCGACAGTCATTGCACTACTATGACTATATACTCGTAATCTATAACGCTCCAGATCCGAGGCCCTGGGCCTGGACCTGAACCAGCGAGTGTAAAGCAGAGTCGAGCGTGGCGTTGTTTCAAGCTTAGGCTCCGACACACGGTACAGCGGAGAGGTGCGGTGGCGTCACTTCAAAGCATGCCATTCATTAATACGCTCCTCCTTTCGCGGCATGTACGTAAGGAGTCTGACGGAATGAGTGAGTCTGGCAGTGGCAGGCTGGGCATTTACATTTACATTTTGCATTTGCATTTTGGAGGCTCATACCATAAATGCCAGTGCCAGTGATATTAATCATGATCTCCGGTGGATGACGTGCGCCAATCTCTTGTGTTCTGCTGTCCGGCAGAGGCAGCACTTAAAATGGCGAGTTCGAGTAATTTTGTTGGACGGCGGCGTGGGTGCGGCATGGCACTTTCACTTGCTTTTGATTGGCTTTAGCTCAGAGCCCGGAGTCAGGTTGTTTTGGTGTTGAGGTGATGACTTAAAATGGTATGCGAGTGCGAGTCGTGGTCGGGATCCGGAGTTAGGAGGACATTCGGGATACGGACACCCTGACGGGAAGTATCTAACTTTTCAGTCGCCTATACTAGTAGTAGATATATAGCGTCTCACTCGGATCATTATCGCGCCCTTTGATATGATGATTATCGACCATGAGGAAACGGTGATTCGCCACATTTCCTTAACAATCCGACATCTGGAGGTATGCAAATACATATTACATTTTCGGCCTCCAAAGGTGACGGACTTTTACTTCAGCCCAGTTAGCCTTATATTTAATCCCTGAATTTGACAGAGACACGCAGCACGCAGTCCGTCCAACTTGAGTCATCCATCTATCTCAGCATGCCAGTGGAACTCCTAACCAGAGACAACTTTGACTCACCCACCTATCAAGCCGCATGCTGCATCATTGTTTCACCGAAGCCCTTTCATCATCTGGTCTGTCTGGTAAGCTCTACAAGGCTACAAGCTCAAGCTCAAGCCTCGAGATCTTACCCCGCCTCTCAACCAAGTAGCCGATCTCCCGATCCTCCATCTCCGATCTATCACCCCTGACCCTAACGAAGCAGCTTGAAGAAAACCAGCCATCTCAGACAAAGATTGAAAGAACGAGTCGAGTCAAGTCAAGTCAAGTCAAGGAGCGCATTGACTCGGACTCGGACTCGGAGGCAAGATAGGGCACGTGGACGTGTGTATCGTCAATGCTCCGGATGAGGTTTCTGGCTGGGTTTCGGGGAGGGGGGAATGCATTCCTAGGCGCAGCACCACGGCATCCCCATCATAGCCACCGACCTTATCTGGCAGGCTGAGCTGGCGTAGCTATCTTAGCCCTTCCTTCCCCGCTGTTCCTATAATACGAACAAACATTGATGTAATGATCGCAAGCTGTACGAGCTCAGGCTGCTATACACTGATCTGTTCCTCCCGATGATGTTGATGGCGATGGCGATTATCGTGGCGTGGCGTGGCTCACTAATGATATCAACAGAATACGATATCAATACAATACTGGTACAGTAAAACTTGAAGTGCGGATCAAGTCATACCATGTGTATCGCGTGAAAGAACTTTGAACCTGTTGCGCCGAATTTCTGAATTTCTGAACTCTGATCCGTTTTAAATAGGATAGGAGTAAAAGTAAAGTGAAAGATACGTTCAGTCCGAAGTGAAGAAGAGAGACTCGGAGACGCCATGTGCTTCTCAGGCTGACAGCGCGAAGTCACGAAGACATCACTGGCATGATCGCACCACGGATGGAGGGGTTAGAGCCTGAGAAATGAAGCTCAAAAAGAAGCTTCGAGCAGGAGCGGTGTATAGACGGAGGCTTTTGAGAGGGAGTCGACTTGGTGTACGAAGACGGAAGACTAAGGCTGCAGTCCGTAGACGTAGATAACGAAAAGAATGTGCGGGCTCGGAGGGCACTGGTACTGGCAGGTGACTGAGTTTCGGTTGAGCCACGCTGTGATTTCTTTTGAGGGAGGCCGGGGAAAGGCCTGCCTTTGAACTTTAGCTTACCCTCGTGCCAATGTGCGTCACGGTGTACCTTCGAGTTGGAGCTGCCTTGAACTTAACTTAAACTTATTACTGTGACGAATCGAGCCCGGGGTAAGAATCATCGTAAACCATGGATTTTTTTTGAACCTCGAAATTCTCGATCCGTTCGCATTGGATTGAGCGGGAATCGGTATCACATAGAGTTCCGAAAATTAGAGGCAAAAGGAATGAATATTAATCAAAGCTCATAGTTTCGACTTGACCCGTCTCGCATGTCGTTATGCGTGTGTCGTGTGGTCTCCGTCACTGGTCACCCAAGGTCAAAGATGAACGTCCCAGTACCACACCGATACAGTCAGAACGTCCGGGTTAGGTTTGAACAGTTCGGAATCGCGCTGATCCGAGGCCTTGCCAGTGGGAGACAAAAGCGCTTCGACTTCAGATTATCATGATCTGGCAGTGGACTGTGATTTGACATTCGAAGGAAAGCTCGTGGGTTTGAACGAACGACACTGACGGAAGCGCAACACAGCATAGCACAGTACTGAGTACACAGTCGGTATCAGTGGTCGGTGCGAGTGTCTGTGTCCGAGTCGGTTACGACTCGGCTGTTTCATTAATTTTGGTCATTGGTATCAAGGGCGATACCACCGTGACTGGTAGGAGCAGAGAAGATTTGAAGCAATTGATCGCCATCTTACGTCGTCAGACACGTCACAGTGCAGGCCGTGGTTTAGTTCTGAGCTACCAATGCCAGTGATAGCCAGAGTCCGAGTCCGAGTCCTTGAGCCAGAGGCGGAAAATTAGATCTGCTATGACTGGCATGTAGAAGAGGCCCAGAGGAAGACGAACTCACCGCGGGCGTGAGCACTGAGCATTACCGCTGCCGCAGGGCTACTACTGGTACTGTACCAGTAGGCAAGTCGAGGGTTGGAGGCGTTGTATGTGTATGTGTATACTTATGAGTGAGCATGTACGACGTACAACTTGAATGTAAGTTCGGGACGCTTCAAAGGTAAAGTCGGAGTCGGGACTCGGGAGCACCAGTCGGAGGGACCCTCAACTAGTACTCGGAACCCACCCGTTCGTTTGTTCGCGTGGCACGAGCGCGAGCACCGCCACCGGGACGGGACTCGACGGCCCGGACGCATTATTAGTACTTATCGCGATTCGCGCGCGATTTGAATGAATTTCAAAGTTGGCGCGACTATAATTGTGACGGCCCCGGCCCGAGGCTGAGGCTGGATTCGATTCGATCGAGTTGGACATATCCACCCAATCATATCATGATGTATGTGTGTGTATGTGTATGTGTATGTTGGATTGGAAGAACTCGGAAGCACGCACTGCCAGTGGCCAGTGGCCATGTACTTTGTTTTCCATACATCATCATCATCATCATCATCATCATCATCATCATCATCATCATCATCATCATCATCATGATACATAGCACGCTACCTCAGGCTCAGGGTGATATTGATACCGTTCACGGCGTCCAACGGCACCCAGCGGCACCCACTGCATCTCCACGAAGGGACCATCGTGGTGATGACGATGATGCTACTAGTACCCAGTACTACCCACTCGTCCGCCCGCCCACCCGTCCCATCCTCGAAATGCGTCCAATTCACACCATTATCATCGTCGTCGTAGTCGTCATAATCAAGAAAACCCGAAGAAACAAAAACAGAACCAGAAAAGGGATAAAACGAAAGAAAGAAGGATTCCAGGAAGGAGTAGAAACAAAAAAGAAAACAACAACGACAAGATCCCCTGACCGGGGCCGGGGCTGAATCTTCGAGAGCTTGCCAGTGGAAGCTCACGGAGTCGGGCACTGGTACTGGTACTGGTACTGGCATGGACGGCGCCGCACGAGCACGAGCACGAGCACGAGCACGGTGCACGCGCTTTAGGTTGTTACGAATTCGGAATTGGATATGTTTTGTCTTCCCCTCTATGATACATGATATATGATATATGGTTTTATATTTGTATTTGTATTTGTATTTGTATTTGTACTTCGCGAGTCGGGACAAAGAGGCCCGGGGGGAAGGGAAGCAAGCGACAGGACGGACTCGGACGGTTGAGAGTTGAGAGCTGAGGTCCTTCGTTAGTAAAAAGATTTCATGTTCGCAAGTTCGCATGTTTGATATGATGTATGATGTATGATGTATGATGTATGATACATACCAGCATCGTGGACGAAATTTGCAAGGTGCGATTCGTAATTTGTAATTTGAAATCTGTCATGAGCCTACCTAAGTATACGCATTTAGATTTCCAAATCTTCCAAATCTTCCAAATTTTCATTTTCATTCTAAGAAACAAGATGATGGCGATGACGGATGAGGGGGGCGCACGCGGAGGCGGAGGCGATAAGCTCAAAGTCAAAGAAAGAGAAAGACGGAAGGCAGGACGGAAAGGCTGGCTCTGCTCTGGCTGGCTGGGCTGACGCTCTCATTGCCACTGTCGTCGTCATCGTCATCGACCGGCGGCTGTGTGCGATAACGTTTAAATAAATTGAAATAAAATAAAATAAAATAAAATAATCTGGTGTTGGCGTTGGTGTATTAATATTGGTGTAAGTGCGTGCCAGTACTAGTGGGCGCGCGTGTTTCCATTAATATTCCGTCATCGATATCTTTACCTTATACATGTAGCATGTATGGACTCGCAAATTTAAACTGCGTTTTTCGGAAAGTGCCAGTCCCAGTCCCAGTCCATTCGGGTGAATCAGTGAATCAGTGAATCGGTGAATCGGGGATTCGATGGTTAGTTTAGACCTTTTTTTTTTGACGCACCAGACACCAGACTCGGACTGAAAGCAGGTCCGGAGAGTCGGAGTTCGTGTATTATACTAGTACTGTATGCGAACGAAACGAAGGTACACATCTCCGTGAGTGTTTGCGTCTGGATGCTGCGCTGCGTTATGCGTGGTGGCGTGGCGCGCGAGCCTGAGTGGGTAAACCGAGAGTAAAGAGTAAGTAGTAGAGAGCAAAGATTAAAGAGTAAGGGGGGTACACAGTCACAGTCTAGAATTAAGCGTGGCATTGTATTATTGGGTGGGAAGAACGCCTCGGAAAGAGAAAGAAGTCTGGGGTCGGGGTCGAAGAACTTCAAGAAGGCGTGAGCGTGAGCGTGTGCGTCTGCGGCTGAGTTCGAGGGGGTGGGTCCCGGTCTCCGGTCTAGTCTGCTGTTGCTGTTGACGTTGTGTGACGACGACGAACCAGACGGAGAGAAGCCGTCGCCGTGTTCCGCTTAGTGGAGGAGAAGTCCAAGTTTGGGTTCGTAGCGCATAATAGCATAATGTAGCGAAAGAAGCGGGGTAATATTAATGGGGAGTAGAGTACTAGTAAGGGTCCGGAAATGATATGATACGAGGAGTGGGTGTGGGTCACCAGAGTCAGTGTCACCACGTGAAAGGATCCAAGGAAGGAAGATTTCCGAGATAGCGAGAGTGTACAGGTACAGTAGTACGTACTGGGAATAATACTAGGTGGAGGATCCTGAGGAAGCTTAAGGAAATGAAATGAATGTTCTTTGATGATCTTTTCGTTTCTGTTTGATTCCGTCTGTTCGTCTCGTTCCTCGGCGTTACCTCTGCGTGCGCACGACGCACGACACACGACGAACGACGTTTGAAATGGATTGGAATTGGATGAGAGAACGAGGCGAGTGAATGGAAGCGCCCGGGGGAGGAGAGGGGCACACGCATGTTCGCGCGCAGCGTAATCGTAAGCAGCACAGACACCGTGTCCGCGTCAAGAGGGGGGTCGGTTTGGTTCAAATTTCAATGCAGACCCCGGTTAATAAATGACGAGGCAAGGAGAGGCGGGGCGGAGTAAATAGCCGAAAGGAGGGCGATGCCGAATGCGGCAAAGAGACATCCTGTCGAGTCGAGTCGAGAACGGGGAAACGGGACCTAAGGGAAAATCCCCTGACTCGCGACTCGCTCCCTCTCCCCCCCCCCCCCCGTGCCGAGCGGACGAATGAAAGAAAAGGAAAAATCGATTGGCAATTGGCCATTTAGGGGGAGAGATCTCGATTTGGGTTGAGACCAAGACCGGGAGAAAGGGCGAGAATCAGGTTCGTAAACTTTAAGAATCAACTTTAGCCGTGGGAACTGCCCCGTCAGGGTAAAAAAAGGAAAAAGAAAAAGAAGCTCTCAGGTGCGAGATTGGATCGACCGACCAGCCGACCTCCGGTAGCACTTCTTTCCTCTCTCTCTCTCTCGTTGGCGCGGGTTACGTTGTTGTTGTTGGTAGGCAGGCAGGCTGTGCGGTGAGGTGAGGTGAATGCAATTGAATATGAGCTGGGGAAAGAAAGAGAAGAGAGATCAACTTTAACTCCCCCCGCCAGAACCGCCAGAACCGCCATCATTCTATTGCGGTGATTTGTTGACCAGCGCCGGTCGACAAACAAACAAAGGCTAGAACAACGACGACGACGACGGGAATTGAAAGAAATATACTAACTGATTATCTCTCGAAAAGAGAGTCCGAGTCCGAATCCGAATCCGAATCCGAAGGACTGGTTACATATACCTCCTCCCTCCTCCCCTCTCCCACCCCTCGCGCGTCCCCTCCTCCGCTTCTCGCTTCTTCCCTTCCCTTCTCTCTCTCTCTCTCTTTCCCTCTTCCCCTCTCTTCACTCCTCCTTTCTTATCTCGCTTTTACCTCCCTCTACCCCTCTCCCCCTTCTCAGCTCTTTGGTCCACGCTCTCTCTCGTCCTCGACGTCTTCATTCAATCTCTCGACGACGACTTCTCCGACGAACAAATCTTAAATAATTCTCTCATGTCGCTCCGCCACGTCCCTCCTCCAAGAGACCGTGCCGACAGAGTCGATAGGGACCGGGACCGCGAAAGTGTGAGGGATATCCCTCTTCACGATCCACACCAACACTCCCACCATCCTCCTCCGCTTCACGCCGCCGCTCACCCGCCCCATCATCTACAACATCAACACTCCCATCACGCCGCCAGCCATCCTCCCGACTCGCATTACCACACCATCCAAAGACAACAGCAGCAGCAACAACAGCAACAGCACCATCCAAGCCAACATCCACCACAGCCCCCGCATCGTTCTCACTCCCATTCCCAATCCCATTCCTCGCATGGCGGACACGGCCATTCTCACCACCAAGCCGCGCTTTTACGCCCACCCACACCGTACGGCCGAACGTTCGGTCCGGGCGGGGCGCCTCCTCCACCCCCCGCCAATGCGCCCGGCCCACTTCCTCACGCCCACGCCCAAGCGCCACCCCCAGGCGCAGGACCCACGCACGTCCATCATCCCCATCACGGCCCTCCCGGACCCCCCGGCCAGCCAGTCGGAGGAGGCGGAGGCGGAGGCGGACCCCCACCGCCAACATCAGTGCAGAGCGTCGCTGTCGCCCAAGGTCCAAATGGACCTGCCCCGCAGCAGCCGGGAGGAGGCGCGCCAGGGCAGGTAGGGTTGAGCCCTGTGGTGCCTACTGCTGGACTCGTGTCCGCCGGGACCAATCCCGCAAACGCGGCAGTGGCGATAGCAGAGTCGGGTAATGCTACGATGAATGGAGTTGGAGCGGCGGGATCGATGCAGCCGTTAATGGCGACGCTTGCAAAGGCCAATGAAGAGACGTGGATCGTAATTGGTGCGGACTTGCCCCTGTTTTCGTCTTCTCATTTTCATTTCCTTTTGAACTCTAATTTAATTACCGAACATTCATTGACTTTGGGATCTTCCTTTCTTTTTGATCAGGTCGTGTTGCGGAGTCGTTGAATGATCTGGACCGCGCGCTGACTGCGTATGAGAGGGCGCTTCAACACAATCCGAACTCGCTGCAAGCGCTGATGAACGTTGCGGGGATTTGCCGAATGAGGGAAAACTACGTCAAGGTCAGGGATCCGATAAACTCTATTTGGTATTGAACTCGATCACTCATTGGATTTTTAATTTATTTATTATTATTCCTGACATTTTGGACTTCGGCTTGGTGGAATGCGCGGAAAATGAATTTGGAATTGGAATTGGCTTTTGTGGGTTTTGGAATTGGAATTGCGGGCGTATGGACGGGTTTGTATCTCTTATTTTCATTTGGCGTCTGACATTCTCGACAAACACGGCAACGGTCCCCTTCCACGCGCGAAATCCGACCCTTCGCCCTGTCATCTTTTGTTGGCTCTTTGGTGACATCGGAAATTCCGATCTTGTCCGATCCGGCTACCCGATGATTCGACGACGCACCAAAAACCTAACTTCCCCCGGTAAACTTTTCGCACGCTTCTGGATTGATGACGATGACAACGGGACGGACGTCGATAATATTGTGTGACACGCGGGACGGACGGGGCGGAACAAAAATGCACCCGATGGGAATCTGTCCACCGTTCAATCTGTCCCTTTTTGGATTATGGGGACTTGCGGACGCGCTTCTGATTGGGTTGGATGTGCTTCTTTTCTTCTTCACGCAACCCTGTGGCGTGGCGCGGTGCTATTTGCAATTTCGATTGTTTTTGGCACTGACACGCGCCCTCCCTCCCCCTTCTGTTTCGGTCACTCGGAACTTCGGCGCGGACGCAACATGGAACTCGGGACCACGGTGGACCATGGGGCATATCGGGAAACTTTGCTTCGCCTTCTCGATATCAATATTTTCAAATTATGGGCGATCCGCGGCACGACCGGACGGATTCGATCTTTTGGCGCGCGCGCGCATTTACGGTTATGGTAATTTCTCGTCGCTAACTGCCACCGGGGGGGGGCACACCAACACCGCCACTGGTCTTGTAATTTCTTTGCGCGGGACCTTGTGATTTCGATCTCGATTTCGACTTCCCATCCACCCGCATTCGATTTTTTTTGGGGCCGATGCCGATGTCTCCGATAACTCGGGGAACCCGAAACCCTGGACCCTGAACGTCGCCAAATTGAATTGGTCCTTTTTCCTCTCGGGGGGGCTGTGACGTGGGAATGTCTTGGTGACGGCGTCCCGGACATTTGGTGCTTTCGCTCGGTGGCTGGGATGATCTTTTTTTTTTCTATCGCTCTTGCCCCATGCGGCAATTCCATCATCATTCGTCGTCACTGCTCTCCTCCGTCTCCGTTTCGACCTTTTCGGATCGGCTCCTTATCGGAATCTCGTCCCTGCTCGTTGCCACGTGATGGATCAAACAGGCTGTCGAATACTTCCAGCATGTGATTCGATTTGAACCTGACAACGGCGAAGTCTGGAGCGCACTTGGTACGTCATCGTTTACGTGCCTGATTTCGTACCCCTCCCTTCATCTCCTTCCCCCAAACATGAGCAAACACTGACATCCTAATTCTTCGGCAACTTCCTTCCCGTCCCTTAGGTCACTGTTACCTTATGCAGGACGATCTCCAGAAAGCATATTCGGCCTACCAATCCGCTCTATATTTGCTTCCCAATCCAAAGGAGGATCCTAAGCTCTGGTACGGCATCGGTATCCTCTACGATCGATATGGTAGCCTTGACCACGCGGAGGAGGCATTTGCGTCGGTCCTCCAGATGGATAAGGGTGAGGCCTTTTCCCTCGGGTTTCGAGGACTTTAGCTTTGCAATAACTGACTCGGTGCCTCGTTTTCAGTCCTGGAGTTCGACAAGGCCAACGAAATCTTATTCCGGCTCGGCATCATCTACAAGCAGCAGTCCAAGTACAACGAGTCACTCGAATGCTTCGACCGCATCCTCCGAAGTCCGCCGAGCCCGCTTGCGCACGCTGACATCTGGTTCCAGATTGGTCACGTATACGAGCAGCAGAAGGATCATGTTCATGCGAAGGAGGCTTATGAGCGGGTGGTCCAAGAAAATCCGGCGCATGCGAAAGTTTTGCAGCAGCTCGGGTGGCTGTACCACCAAGATGGCTGCGCTTTCCAGAGTCAGGATCTCGCTATCACGTACCTCACCAAGTCGCTTGAGGCAGACCCGACCGACGCGCAAAGTTGGTACCTACTTGGCCGTGCATACATGGCTGGGCAGAAATACAACAAGGCCTATGAGGCGTATCAGCAAGCTGTCTACCGAGATGGCCGCAACCCGACATTCTGGTGCTCGATCGGTGTTCTTTATTTCCAAATCAACCAGTACCGCGACGCTCTCGATGCATACTCCCGCGCTATCCGTATCAATCCGTATATTTCTGAAGTCTGGTTCGATCTCGGCTCCCTTTACGAGTCCTGCAATAATCAGATCTCGGATGCTATCGACGCGTACGCGAGAGCGAGCGAACTCGATTCTAACAATACTGTCATCCAGCAGAGGCTCGTGATGCTTAGGAATGCTCGGGCGAACGGGACGAGTGTCGTCGGGAGCGCTCCTGTACCGCAGGACGTTCACCCAACTGCGTACGCAACCGCGATTGGCCCTCCGATCACGATCCCAGCCGCAGCTGCTGCTGGTGCTCAAGCTGCTGGGGCAGGCGGTCCGCCTTCCGGTCAGCTTGTTCCAGTGTACGGCAGTCCTGGATCCCGACCGATGTTCGACCGCAGCATCGCGCGTGAGAACGGTGATCACCCAGGGCTTGCGCTTCCGCCTCCATCACCCCAGGCTCAGTCCCAACCCGGTCTCGCAGCCGGTGCTGCACCGTTCCGTGGTGGTCCGCCTCCGCCTGTTATTCTCGATGAGGGAAGACGCGGGGCGCCGCCTGCAGTTGTCGCTCCGCTTGCTCCGATGGAAGTTGACCGCGAGACGCCGAGGCTTGGGGATAGGGAACGAGATGCGAGGTTCGTTCCCGAGCATTCGAGGGATCCAGCGTTTTACAGCTCGGCGTCGAGGAGGGACCGTAGCGTTTCTCCTGCGCGGACTTTGAGACGTGATCGTGAGATGAGGGAAGTCAGGGAGAGGGACGCGTACAAGCCGCCTTCGACGGCTAATTCGGCTGTTACTGTGACGCGCTCGCCGAGGTATCCTGAGCATGCGACTGCTGGGAGCCCACCGCCTCCGCATAATGGATGGGAGTATCCGGGACGTGGAGAGTACAGACGGAGTAGTAGGCGAGACGAGGAGCGAGAGCGAGAGAGGATCGCGCAGTCTGGCTCGAGGGGACCTGCTTCGCCTGCGTACGAACAAGGACACTTCGTCCAACCCGGAATGCCGCGGAATGGTTCGAGACCTGGTTCAAGGCGGAATACATTGAGCACCCCGCCTGCTGGAATGTCGTTGGGTGCAGGTATGGGAATGGGGATGGGGATGAGCCCACCGCCGGGATCTGCTGCTAACCCTGGAGGTCCGCCACCACTCTCCCGCGCTCAGTCGCAGGCAATGTCAGTTGATAGGTCGCCTCGTACGGGTCCTGGACCTGGCGGGTCTTCGTCAGTTGGGACTTCGCCGGCGATGGCACACCAGAACTCGCACGCTCTTCCACCACCGCCTCATGCGCATCAGGCCCCACAATACGCTCATCCGGCGAGGGAGAGGTACGATCCACGATACGACGCGTCGCCGCGCTCGGAGAGGATAGATCGGAGGGAACGGTATGAGACGATCGACCTTAGGGAAAGGGAGAACGGCGAGAGGGAGAGGGATATCAGAAGGGTGCAGAGTGGGTCGGTGCCTCCTCAATCTGCGCAGTCAGCTCAGCACCAACCGCAGAAGGTCGTCGTTGAGGAGTCAACGATGGAGCCTCCGTCGGCGGCTTCGTCTAATGGGTCTAGTTCGGGAAGGAGGTCGCGTTCGGTTGCGAAGAACACGAAGGCTGGATCATCGGCGAGGGCGGCTGGGTCAGTGCCTGCGGCAACGAGGCCGATGAGCGCTGTGGGTGCACAGAGGGATCGTAGGGTGCCAGGTCGTCGGGGGCGTGGATTGGGTGACGAAAACGCATCTGTAGAAGCTTCCGAGGCGGAGCAAGAACCGAATGAATCGAGTTATGGGTCCGGAGAGGTGTCGGGCGAAGAGAGGGAGGGTTGGACGTATGGGAGCAAGAGGTCGAGGAAACCGCCATCTTCGTCGTCGCAGAAGGCTGGAAACTCGGGCATGTACCCGCCGCCGGCGGATATCACGAGAGACAGGAAGATGCAGAGTCCGGAGGGAAGGTCGGTAGCGAGTGGGAGCGGTGGGTCGAGGTCGGATAGGCCGTCACCCGTTGGTGCTGGGTTCCGTACGTCGTTGTATCCGAGAAGGGAAGTTGATGAAGATTACGACGAAGGTGTTGCGGAGTCGTTGATGAGCCTTGCTGCATCCGGTGGAAACTCACACCCAGTCAGTCCGACGGTCAGCGTTGGGGGACGGACCCGTCATGTCAGCCCACCGCCCTCGGGACATCGTTCCGTTATCCACCCGTCAAGTAAAGTTGGCCCAGGCTCGGCGGGACAGTCGCCGGTGTTGTCGACGGGTTCGGGTTCAGGTCCTGGTTCGCTGAAACGACCTCTGAGTCCCCCTCCGTCGTCGAATGGGGAAGGCGAAACGAAGAGGACGCGCGTGGAGATCCTCAACCGTCCGACGATAACGAGTGCTGGGTCTGGATCGAGCCGCATGTCGATAATGGATCCGGACAATGCTGCTGGGCGGAAGACGCCAAGAGGCGACCCGGCGTCCGTTCGTAGACCTTCTCCCATTCCCTTCCGCACTCAACCGAATCGCACCTCTGAGGATAGGACGCAGGCGGCCGACAGGGAAAGGCATGAACGGAGCCCGAGCAACAGCACGAACACGACTGGGATCCCGTCGACCCTTTCGTTGCCTCCACCTCCCAGTGCGATCGTCTCACCCTCCACTGGCGATAGGAACATCCCGCCCCCGCCCCCGTCAATATCAACGTCCTCTGACCGCTCCGTACCTGGTGGTGCAGGCAAGGATGGCGTAACGCTCCCGCCCATCGCGACGCTCACACCCGTTCCGAACTCACCTTCGAGCGCGGGGATCCCCAGCCCTTCATCTGCGTCTATGCAGGTCGATAGTCCTGTGAGCAGTAGTGGCGGAAGGAGGAAGGCTGGGCCTGGGTTGGGCGCGGGTGCGAGCATCCCTGGGGCAGGACACGTTTACAGGCATGCGCATGGGCATTCTCGTGGGGGGTCAGGTGGAGGGGCGGCTGCAACTGCGACGGCGACGGCGACGACTGCGATGGGGAATGGTGCGGGTACGAGTGCGAGTGCGGGTGCGGGGAGTAAGAGTGGGAGCGCGACGCCTCCTACGATGTCTAGTGGGACGACGGCGGGTACGGCGAGGGGGAAAAGCACGAGTCCGAACTCGAAGTCGTAAGGGTGCGGTTCACGTGCAGGTGATACGCTTGGGCTCGTGGGTGTTTATACATGAGCAGTGACGTGGTGTGACGGTCGTTTCCGACTCCGTCGTCGTCCATCCTTTTTTTTATCGATCTTTCCTTCAAGTTTCTTGCGGATCCTTATTTTATTTTATTCCTTTCCTCTCGATTTCTTTTCTTTTCTTTTCTTTTCGTTTCTCCGTCTTTCCCTCTCGATCACATCTTGCTTCGCTCCGCACATTTTGTCACGATCACGTTCTCTGTTCGAGCATACCGCATTTTTCTTCGTTCGTCATGTCTCATACCCCCCCCCCCCCTCTTCTCTCAGCCAACGTCTATATGTCCTTCGACCATCCAAGATCCCCCAAAATGCATTCTCGGGCAACTCTTTTCTTTCTTTTTGTGTTTCTTCTTCTTTCTCTTTCTCTTCCACTTGAACTATCATCTTCAATCGACCATGCAGAGTTAAACCCCACCTGTCTGTCTCCATACTCTCTCTTTTACCTGCTCTTTCTTCTCTGTTTGTCCTCCTTCCTTCACCCGAGCCCGAGCCCGAGCCCGAGTTGCAAAAAATGAAATGAAAAAAAGGCCGAGGACGAGGACGAGGATTTGTACAAAGTAAGCATATAAGCATGAACATAGGCATAGGCATAGGATTTGTTAAACTTGGATGAGGCCTAGGGGCATATGTCACGAATATGGATGAATAAATGAATGATATCAGATGTCAGATATGTCAGATATGGGTTTTTGTTTTATTTTTACTTTCTTATGATCTTTTTTTTTGTCTTTGGTGTTTGTCGCGTTCTGTGGAAATCGGGAACATAAGTGACAATATGTACTTCGTATTGTTTATGTTAAGTTGATGTGACGGAGGGGACTGACGGAAGAGAGGTGCGCGTAACGTGACCGCGTTAAGAATCACGCAATATTAATGCAGGCTGTGCCAATGTCGCGACGCGACGCGCGTCGCGTTATCCACTTCTCAGGTTTTCCTAACTAGTACTCCTAAAACCTTCCACCACCACTTTTCGATCTAATACAATGATTGCATACAACTTTTTAATGTCATCATCTACGTCTATTTGCAATACTGCATAAGATATCTGACTACTATTGATATTCTTATTACTATTCAATGTATTCATTCGATTGATCGGTACGTTTTGCATGATAATCATGATGATGCAGTTGATCATGATGCCCGTCTTCAACCCATCGGAGTCCACCGTCTCCTTCTTCTGGTCCTTCGAGTTACCATGGAGATGCTCTTTCAGGAACTTCACATCGTTCCTCGAATAATCACTCTTCTTCAACTTCAATAGATTCCTCTGCTTGCCGTACGTGCCGAGGAAGTGTAGTAGATCTTGAGCTTCCTTCCGGCCATAGTCTCGCCTTACCTGCTATGGAAGGCACGATGTTTGTTGTTGACAGGGTTCGTGTAGTTAGTCACGCGCACAGCGGATGAGCCCAAGCTCACAGAAGCAGGGCTGCTCAAATGGTTGACACCACGGGCGAGCACGTCGTCGTCTGGAAACCAATGGGATACTTTACATCATAAGTAAGGATCGAATGGGACTCACTGCTAGGAATGATCTGAATCTTGACACTTGCTTGATTCTCGGTATACTTGAATCTGAAGTCATTTGCAATGTCTTTGTTTCCTTTGGACTTCAAGTTGAAGCGACTTCAAAATACATTCAGTTTCTTTCCATTTCCATTTTGAAGATAAAAAGTAATGGCACTCACGTATCCGCTGAGAATGCATCGTGAGCGGCTGCAAGCTTGTGATGTGATAGTAGTTGATGACATCGATATCCTTTGGTGTCCGACTGACTCCGTGCATACGCATAGCGAAACTACCAATGATGGCATATTGGACACTTGCAGTGTCAAGGACGTTGGCGAGAGCGGAGTCAGCAAGGGAGAACGAGTCAGACATTATGATTCTTTTGAAGTCGAATGTTCTAGTTGTGGAAGCTAGAGATGTGAGTTGTTGGATGTCGAAATCGAGGTGTAAGTCTGGTATCATTTATAGGCATTCAAGTTGAACCCATGGGTGAAACTTTCGAAGGACGTTCAGTACAGTGTGCTTGCCACCAGCAACAGCGAGAGAAAGCGAAACCCGAAGAACTTCTCGGGCTTCAAGATCATAGTAACACTCTCCAGACGCTGAAAATCAAACACTGCGAGGTAGACTCGACAATGTAATGCATGTTTTGTCTGACGAAGGTCGAAACAAGTGTACGCCCAATTAGACTTAGTTAGCACTTCTTGCTCACCGAGGAGACCGGTTCTATGTGCGTGTGCGTTTACGATGACTGGGCGTTGTAGAGATCATACAAGATTTCATCCTACTGGAAGCGCTTGTTAATTCAACGACAAGTTAAGACGCTTATTACTTACCTATACCACCACATATTGAAGGCTGACACAAACATCTCCTCGAAGGAACCGGACTCTTTCTGACGGAATCAGCCGGTGAATCCGAGTCAATTGGACGAAGAGAGTCAGTGCCCAGAAGGATTGACAATGCTGATTGATTCTTAGCATAGCACTCGCCACCAGTGCAAAAGTCCTTGTGGCGTTCATGCACGAGGCACCCGAGATCAGCCAGAGCATTGAAATCGCCATTAAGCATAAGCATTGTTCCACAATGGGATAGAAACGGCCTCGAACGGCCGCTGTAACACGTTTCTTCCTATGGTGCAGTGCGTCTGAGCGAGAGACCACGTAATATCGCCAGAAAGAATGACAAGACTTCTCTCGAGCATCAACTTGAAGGTTTTGCCTTCTAAAGATAACATGGAGTTATGAAGTCGTTTTCGGGCCTGTTCAATGGAAAGAGGCAAAGAGACTTGATGAGCCTGCCAACACCAGAACACTACGTGAATACATACCATTTTTGTTGTTCTGGATGAATAACGATACCCCTTCCCCGCATTTCCCCAGAACGTAAGCGTGTGTTAACATGTAAGTTGTCCTATACTATATCATACATCCCGTACGCGCTTGAATGAGAAAAGGTAGCACAACGACGCCCAACTCGGCAACTTCCCGAGAGCTTGGTAATGGCACTCCCGTTCATTCATCAATGACTTGAATGGGTAAGTTTCCACTCAGCATCATGACGCACTACACTGTGAAAGAAAAGGTACGGGATTGTAAACATCAGCGTCAGTTCGGAGAGGGAGACGGAAAGCGCTTACGCGCAAAACTTGGAAAAGAAAAATACGTCGACGCGGCACACCCGAAATGATCGGATATGATTTGACAACACTCCTTTCTCTCAGACTTCCATACCCTTACCATCGTTCTTGAAAAAGAGTCGTATATATCCTCATCGATAAAGCCGATAGACGATGCCGAAGTTTCGAGAAGCCGAGCTCATCGAGTTCATTGACACTACTTGTCTTAGAATTGGTTGTGGAAGCGGAACAGAGCTTGCTGGGAAATGGTGGGCAACGGAAGCTCCAGATGTGAAGAGGTAAGCCCACGAAGTGCATATTACTACATTATTCATACTCACGATGAACCAGTCTACTTGCATTGCCTACATATAATTATGCTATTAAAGCATATCATCAATCGAAGAGGGCGGCGGCTTTCCTACAAGCCGCACTCAATATCCTCAACGAAAAGCTAGACGAACTCTCGGATCGTGTCATCTCGGCGGCCATGCATCATGGAATGGCAAACCTTCCAGACGTCGTCTTAGAGCAGATTATGAAGGAATCAATCTACCAGGACTCGAAGTGGCGTCAGGCGTATAGAGTCGAGGCAAAGGCAATCACGCAATTGGCCCTGGTTAGTCGTCGCTTTCGCGATGTAGCATATGCCTCTCCCCGCCTTTGGTCCAAAATTGGCCCAAAGAATTCTTTTCCTTGTGTTCGGAGGATGCTTCTGATGAGCAAAAACAGTCTCTTGCATATTGATTTAGGAGGAAGCGAGATAAGAACTCATTCTCAGTTTGGACAAGACGTACAAAACCCTCTACAAATTGGTTTTGGGTGCGACGCGAACGCGGTTCGTTACGCTCTGCTCACCCCTCACACCGACCGGTTTCAGACCTTTATCCTGGGCGATTACTACTACGCCGACTTTCAAGGCGTGGTTGACCGTTTTCTGGCACTTTCACCCAGCCTCGACTTCTGTAACGTGTGAAATATCGCACTTCCTCGATTCAGTCCTTTGAACGGTGCACGGTCTGATTTAGCCATTATTAACCGAGCCAAGGCCAATTTTCATCGACTTTTCAAGTCATGGCACTTCCCTCGTGCCTCGAAGTTGCTCATCCACGATATTATGCCCATGCCCGGTACTTTCACCTCTTGTTCCAAGGTTTTCATGCGCATATTCGAACCGGAGTATGTCGATTCCAAAGACTTCTACGGTACCCTTGAATCTCTTCCTACCCTGCATTCTCTATCAGTAGATCTAATGTATCAAGAGAATACAGAATATCGGGGCACGTGGGTCGTACCACCCGACCAGGTCATTGATCTCCCACAACTCCGCTATTTCAGCTTCAAAGTGTTCGACTGTGATCACAGAGAGCACAGAGATTGTATTGAAGGCATTTGCGAGATCCTGAGGTCATTGCGAATACCTAACGTCCAGAGCATGGAGTTTCGCTTTGTCTACCGTCGGGCCAAGGACTTGGATTTCCTCAGCGAAGAAGAAGAATGTTTCTTTCTCCACCCTGAGCCATATCTATCTTTGCGGAGTTTCAAATTCGATGGTATTATCGGTGCTTTCGATGATGCCGATCCCTACGAAACCAATATCACTGGGAGTATTTCCAGATACTTTCCCGCTCTGGTGCACTTGCAGCTCGTCCTGACGGACCATACGCTTTACAGTCAGCTCGACTCGGAGCCACTTGCTGGTCTGCAGTCGCTGCAAGCAGTCGCCGTTTACGTCGGTGCGGACGTAAAGGGCATGGTCCAGTTCATTAAACGGCTCGTACGTGATAAAATGGTTTCGAGAATCGATTTTCTCGTGGATTTCTTGGATGCGGAAGAAGGTAATGGTCTAGCAGAGGAGGTGGCTTCTTACATCAAGGATTTACAAATACTAAGCCCTGAAACCGAGTTTACTATGTGCGAGTGGAAAAAGGAGTCCGAACCACAATCCGCATTTGAATGATCTTTTCACGCTTCTCAGTTCCTTTGAGCATTTTTAAACGACGCAATCAAAGCTGCTTCTATATGCGAGCACTTAATTGTACAACTGTGCTATTCCGTACTTTTGAAGCTCCCCCACCCTTCCTTCTGTTGACTATGAGATTGTATATTGTATTTTCCTCATTTCCTTCCCCACCAACTACCGAGCAAAGAGCTCAGTCCACTAGCCCTTGATGCAGCATCAGGTTCCGGCGTCTCAGGTCTTTCCTGCATATCCTCTTTCGCCTTTCCACTTTGGGCAACGCCCTTGCTCTTCTCAACCACAGTATCCCCTAAAGACTGCCTAAGCTCAGATGGGACATCCATACCCGCTTTTGTATATAGCGCTGGCAAGTCTAATTGTACATAGTTGAGCGCAATGTCGAAATGGAGGGGCTTTTTCGACGAGTTGCGTTCTGCTGTGACTTGGCCTCCGTTGAAGGCGAACCAGTCACGCTTGAAAGCATCTTCGTCGGTTTGGAGTTTTTGCGAAAGCGTTTCGAAAGCGGAAGGCTCCAAAGGGAAGAAAGACAGGTGGGCGGAAATCTCATCGTTCTCAGCCGGTCGGAAACCCTCCGATTCACGAACGTAGGTGACAGCACGACGGAAGAGGAGGATAGCCTTCGCATATTGCTTGACTGCTGCGTAAGAGCGACCAAGATAGAGACACCTTCAGAAACGGTAAGCTGCCATTGTCAAAAGTGTGCAAACAAGACGATGAATCACCTCTGCGCCTTTGTAAATGCCATACGCAACTCAATTCCGTTTGCGATGTCAGGACTTTCATCTACAATGCTCAGACCTCGCATGTGAGTGAGGCTCTGAAGTACGGTATCCAGTAGTTTGACCACAGCCGGATTCACTCGTGCATCAGCGACTTCCTCCTTTTCGTACCCAACTTTCGTGGTTGGAGCTGGTCCCGAGGGTGCCTTCCTTCGATTTCCTCTGGCATTCCTCGACGAGTCAATGAGTGCGGCAATGAGCGTGAGATCCCGTTCGATGCGTCGTGAAAGAAGTTGATAAATTATGTACGCGTGCAAGAAATGAAGGTCGCTTTCGCCAGGCTTTATTGAGTTCGCGGAACCCGTAGTCTACCACAGCACTTTTAGCTTTCATTATCTGACGTGTTGATACGCATACCTTTTGAGCTTCCAACAGTTTCCTTGCCACATCTTCTGCATCGCTCAGTGCAGCGAGTATCATATCAAACGCGGCTACGCCTTTCCGCTGCTGAGTACTTTTATGTCCACCTTGCTCTGTCTCATCAATTTTGCCGTTTGAGTTTAGCCGGTCTTCTGCATTCTGAACTTTGAGGAGGACATCGACAAGCTCGGGAATGCGAACTGAAATACTATGTCCTTCCCACTGCATGTCGCGAAGACGTCCACGACCTGCCGCTGAACTGCTTCCACTCTCTTCTTTCATGCGCTTGACGAGACTATCATAACTCTTCACAACTTCTGCGACGGACTTCTCCGCTACTTCTTTCGAGATACGATCCACGTCATGGGCATCCTTATAACCTAGTTGATGGGCACAGTATCGTATCTCCGGAGATACGCTGTCAGAGAAGAATGTCGCCAACGCCTGGTCTCTGCTGTTCGTCGCCGAATCGGCAAGGGTCGAAAGAATGTTGAACGCGATGCTGAGCATGTTCAGCGACTCCTCGAAAGATTCACGGTACCGCAAAAATCGTCCGCTCATTATACAGGTGTAAGTGTATAGTTCGAGCATATCGGAGGCGCTTAGGCGCGATGCACTATAGAGATTTTCACCAAGGCCGAGAAGCTGCGCGGTCCAATGCAAGACGCGACGGAAACGATTCGTGGCACTTCGCCTTAGCTTTGACCCGTCCGTGGTGCCCAAGTTGGAGGGATCTAAAGAAGCGGTATAGAGTTCTTGGGCATATGCCCAAGCTCGCTCTGCTTCAAAAAGAAGAATCTGTAGGCTATAAAACCATGTGTTAGCTGATGATGCAGAGTACCCTTCCATTCGTATTACTTACTGGCCTTCTTTTACATTATCCGCTGTGGCTGGAGGCACTTTCTTATATTCCTTCCCCTTCCCATGGGTCGCCTTCATTGATGGCCGTAATCGATGAATCCTGTTTTTACAGTGGTTTCTGAGAATACGTTAGCTTAGCGACACTTTCAACACGAGATGCATAACGTATAGAACGGCGTACCGGTAGCGAGCGTAATCATTATAACGGAGGCCATATGCACTCCGATGCTCATTGGCGAGCTTCAAAGCTTTAGACGATCCATTGATTAGCTGATAGAAACTAATTCAAAGTGTCTGGAAGCTTACCGCTAAAGCTCAGGTTCCTATCTGAGCTGGTTTCCGTCACCATTGCTCAGTTTTTGCTCGGACAATCGAGAAGGTCGGAGAATGGGAAAGAAGGTAGGTGAACACTCGAGTCGACTCGAGAAGGATTTGCGTCGATCATCTTGTCGGCGACGCGATGCCCTCGGCATTCTATCTTTCCATAAGACCAGCTCTGTAACGACCCGCTCACGATTCATTCGACGATAGCTTCACTTCATCCCAAGAAATATGGCAGACGAGCTCTTGGAACCAAATTTGCAGAATGTGCTAGACCAAAAGACTCTCAAATGGATATTTTGCGGTACTTCGTCTGCGTGAACTTGGTCGACGTGTTTACTTACTTCCGTGCATTCGGGATTCCCTACAGGTGGAAAGGGCGGCGTGGGTGCGCCGAATTGAATGCAATGGGCTTGCATGAAATTGTTGATCGAATATTTAGGAAAGACAACGACTTCATGTTCACTTGCCATTCAGCTCGCGTCTGCCCGCGAATCCGTACTTCTCATCGTAAGCTGGTTCCTGTAGAGTTCCTAAAGCCGTTTTACCTCTCTGATCGCACTATCGCTAGTCCACAGATCCTGCACATAACTTGTCCGATGCGTTTGGACAGAAGTTCAATAAAGATGCAACCAAAGTTAATGGATTCGATAATCTATACGCGATGGAGATCGACCCAACGAGCTCTCTACAAGAGATGATTGAACAATGTGCGTAACAGGATGTCTCCGACATCGATTATGTCTTAAACTATGCTGTTGAAGCGGACCAGAATGGGATGATGGGTTCCATGATGCAAGATCTCGCATTCGCTATCCCCGGTGTCGACGAAGCTATGGGCTTCGCGGAAATCATGAAGTGAACAAGCTTCACTGTTCTTCATTCCAGGGAAAGTTACTTAATGCGTTATACCAGACACGTCAAGTCCATGGAATTCTCTGTCATCGTGTTCGATACAGCTCCAACGGGACATACGCTCCGCTTTCTTTCCTTCCCGTCGGTGCTTGAGAAAGCGCTTGGGAAACTCAGCACGCTCGGGAGTCGATTCGGGCCCATGATCAACCAGGTAAACAGTCGTTCTCATGCTACCTCGAGCTATGGCGAGGGTCCTTACTTATTATATGTGACTTTCTCTGCTGCAGATGAGTGCCATGATGGGTGGTCAGGGAGGCTCTCAGGAAGACATGTTCGCAAAGCTCGAGTCCATGCGATCCGTCATCTCCGAAGTAAACAGCCAATTCAAAGATCCCGTACGTTTCGTCATCCATCAATTTCTCACTGACTTCCGTCGACTAAATCGGGATATTTTTTGTCAGGAAAAAACCACGTTCATCTGCGTGTGCATCTCGGAGTTCCTTTCGCTCTACGAGACGGAGCGGCTGGTACAGGAACTCGCAACATACGAAATCGACACGCACAACATCGTCGTCAACCAGCTTCTCTTCCCCAAACAAGGTTCGTCTCTCCCATCTCTCAGCCTACCCAACCCGACCCAATCCAAACAAATCCACCTCACCCACTCACCCACCCACACGCAGACTCCAAATGCGAACACTGCTCCGTCCGGTACGCAATGCAACAAAAGTACCTCGCGGAGGCACACGAGCTCTACGACGGCCTTTTCCACATCGTGCGTCTACCCTTGCGCACGCAGGAGGTGCGGGGGCCCGAGATGCTGAAGGAGTTCAGTCGGATGCTCGTCGAGGCGTATGTACCGGAGGGGGAGAGGTGATGATGTGTTGGTGTGTGGGGTACTAGTGAGAAGTAGGGCTACTGCCAGTGGCGGGGTCGTGAGGGTGTTGTTATGTTGTGGTACGTTAATTTCGATGTGAAATGTGTAGAGATGAAGTCTGTTGTTTCTTATACGGTGCGATGTTCTGAATTACCACGTCGGACAAATCACTTGTGACTTGCGTCGTATACAGCAACAATCAATATAACATGACACTGTTGAAGCTGGAAATAGCCTAAGTACAAGCAGACTCCTCAAACTTCAACACTCGTATCCATGTTCTCGTTGATTCAATCGTGATATCGAAAAGACGGAAAAAGGAATAAACAAAGGAGATACATGTAACATGTAACGTGATCGAGAGGAAAGAGTAAAGATACGGATGGGCCTTTCAACTCAACTCATCATCAGATCAGGAATCAAAAATCGAAAACTCGAAAATCAAATGTAGGAGGCGAAGAAGATCAGAGACAAGTGTCAAGAGACAAGTGACAAACAAAGAGAGGCTGAGCTGAGAAGATACGTCACGTCATGCCATGTTATGTTAGGACTGCAAGAAAGAGGGAAGGCGAGGCGAAGGCGAGCACGGGCGCAAACATAGGATATCGAGTAAAATTCAATCGATACGACACGGAAGACCGGGATCGAAACCAAAAACGCGGGAGAAAAAAACCATAATATGGATACTGATACGGACACGGATACGAATACTGATACAAAAGGGAAAGAACGAAGACAACATACGAAAGGAAAAAAAAAGAAAAGAAAAATCAAGAACCTGGTTACGAATTCAGCGAAAGGACCCTGTTTCGAGGTGATTCGTACGAACGATGGACGATGAACGACAACCACGCCACGACGAACGACGAATGGTGAACGGTGACCACGGCGACAAAAAAAATCAATTAAAAGCTTGAAGTCAATAGCCAAAGCCAAAAAGCCGAAAGATGACGAAGAGAAGTTGTAAATATTTTGCGAGTTTGTGGGTTTGCGTGGTGCGCTGATGCCGGGGATGTATGCCTGGTGTGAGACGAGACGAGACAAGACGAGATGAAGATGGATTTGCTACAATATTAATGCTGCTGGCTGTGCTGAAGTTGATGCTTGTGAAGGGGTCACGACTCCCAAGTACTGGTACTGTGCTCGATCCATCGAGCGGGGAAAGAGGAACGGCGGCGTACGCGCGGAGACTGCGAGACCGACGGAGGCGCGGCGGTACCAGTGCTTCAAGCAACGACGGCACTCGACTCGACTCTATCTGACACGGCGCTGGAGTGTACTGGTACAGGTACTGGTGGTGAAAGAGAAGGTACCTTGATGCCGTAGTATGTTTCCTTTTCCTTTCCTTCCCCTTCCCTGCTCCGCTCTGCCATTCCTGAGCAGAGCTTGCACGGTCGTAAAGCGACGTTCCGTAAGGAAAGCCGGATCCGAAATCGAACGCCGCGCCGCACCCCCTCCGTCTCTCATCCCATCCCATCACCCATCCTTCTTTCCAGACCCAATAACCAGCCCCATCTTAATCCCGTCTCAAAAGGGGAAAAAAAGAACGAGAAGAAAGGGGTTCCTAAAATTCCAAAAAAACCCCTTCCTCATTTCTTCTCCTCCCCCCCAACCACAACGAGGTTCTCCGCCCCCGCAAGCACCATCTCGCTCTGCTTGAACAGCCCACTCTGCTGCTTCATCCGCCTCTGTCTCTGCACGACGTCCAGGATCTCTTGCATCCCGCTCGGCTCGATCACCACCTGGCACCCGTCGCACTTGGCTTTGGAGGCGAACTCGGTGCAGAGCTCGTTGATGTCGGCGTCCTGTGTGGGTGTGAAGTGTGAAGTGTGAAGTGTGAGTGTTTATCTTTGAGTGTTTGTTTATTCGGGTTTTGGGGTTCGGGGTGTGGAAGTATGAAAGGGAAAGGGAAAGGGAGGAGATGCATTCGAAATGAAAGGCGAAGATGTTTTGAATCGACTCACGTGGAACTTGGGATCCTGTCGGATAGTCCGCCATGCACGCATCACTTCTACATTTTTCTCGCTCTTCTGCGTCTTGGGGAGCTGCAAGCCCTTGCACGGAGGGAACTCGTCACACGAGTCGTTCTCACCTGACGCCGCAGCCGCACCCGCACCCGCACCAATCGATCCACTCCCGCTCCCGCTCTGGATCCCAGACCCATTCGATCCGGAATGAGCATCCACAGGCGCACTCGAACTCGAATTCGAGTTCGACGTCGAGTCCATCTTCCCATTCCCATTTCCGTTAGCATGCATATCAACGTTCGGACTACCCGTAACGCTCGCATTCTCGCCCGGCGTCGACGCCGCCGCCGACGGGTTCGGGCTAGGAGCGAAAACAGAGCCCGCATCCGCCGCGATATAGCTCCGCATATTCTCCTTCGTGCACCGCGCCTTGCCTTCACACGACCCCGACGACCCAGTCCCAGCCGTCGTCGAAGCAGGCGGAGACACGTGATGGTTTATCGGGCTGAGGCTCACGGTCGAGTTCGAGTCTGTTCGTCCGAGGCCGTTAGCGCCTCCGCCCCCACCCCCGCTACCCATTGCCGATGATGAGAATCCGGTGAGGAAGTCAAAGTTGGACGAGGAGTCGGTTGTGGTTCCGTTCGTGGAATGGTGAGTGCCGTAGACGTTGCCGAAGAGCTCGTCGAGGGTGTTGGTGAGCGTGAGATCAAACGCTTGCATGTTGCTGTCCCCGCCCATCGTGATATCACCCCAAACCCCGTTCGAAGTGTTAACATTCCCATTCGATAATTGATTCTGACCTTGGTTCTGGCCCGGCCCTTGCTGGTGCGCCGACGACCCCGATGCATTGCTAGTGGGTGTCGAGAAATCGAATGGAGGGGATATGGACGAAGAAGCTGCTGACGTCATCCGGTCTCTTGTCTGATACGGAGACAGTGCATCGAACGCATCGGGCTCGCGGAAGGACATGAACATCGGGTTGCTCGCAATCGTCGTGTATGGCGTCTGCGTGTTGATCGGGCCGAACCCGAAGTCCATATTCATCGCCTCTGTCGTCGCTGTCGACCCCGAGCTTCCGTGGTCCAGTGCGTTTCCGCTTGAAGTATCCATGGGCGTGAGCATGGAGAGATTACCGTTGAGGAAGGACAAAGGTCCGGATGTATCCATATCCTTATCGGGCGCGAAGATGGAATGTGGTGAGTCGTGAGTTGATGCGGACGCAGAACTTGTAAGGGATGGTGGACTGTTAAATAGGTTTATGGATTGTGGTTGGTGTTGGTTCGTCGATGCGACATCTCTTGCGTTGTTAGAATTGGTTTGATCGGTGTTGGAAGTGGGACCTGAATTTGGTGGAATGGTAAAGCTGAATGACGACTGACGAAGTCGCAAATTTTCTGATTGGAGTCTCGAAACAACCTCTTTGAGGGCATCATTTTCTTGAAGTGCTGAAACATTCTTTTCTTCTAACGCAGCGACTTTATCTTCCAACTAATTTATGATAAAGAAAATGAATATCTTTTTTTTTACAATACAATACTGAGTAAGTGTACTCACATCTTTGACATGCTTCTCCTTTCTTTCCCGGAACGCACGTTGAGCGGCACGATTTTGCTCTTTACGCTTCATCACGCGGGATTCGTCCTAAATGCGACAATTATGGAGAAAAAATATGGAACGTCTCAGAATGGGACGGAACTTGAAACAAGCTACGGATATACTGACCCCAGCACCCGACTTTCGTCGCGGGTTGTTCTTCTTTGTTGAATCTTTCATTCGAGTCTTAGGGGCTTTCTTTGATTTATGAGAAGATACATTGTACGAACTAGTATGTTGAGACTTGTGGGTTGGCTCGTCATCCAAATCGTCATCACTCGCTTTCCTTTTCAATGAGGGATCGTCGTCGTGGTCCTCGTCGTCGTTATAAATTGTCGACTGACGCCTGGACCTTGAACCAGACCCGGAACCCGACGCCTCGTTGTAATTGGAGTTGGTATTCCCATTCCCCGGTGGGCTCGGACTGCTGTCGTCGCTAGGTGGGGAGTCTGCGGGTCGTGGGAGCGGGACGCGCGTTAGGTTCTGGGGATTGATGTTGGTCGTCTCTGTCGATGGTTGAGGGGTTATGGAGTTACTGGAAGAGTCCTTTGAAGCTGTGTCGAGGAGAGGGAAGGGGAAACCATGGTTGATCCCAAACTGTTTCTGGAGGAGGGCGATGAAGTCGTCGTCGGCAAGGGCGGGTAAAGAAGGAGGCATAGAAAGATCCCACAGGCCTGGTTGATTAAACGAGTCCATTACAGCGACAAAAAAGCTACGGATGGCGATGCTCGAGGTGAAGCGGCGGCGGTGGAGGGGGTGTGGAATGTGGGTGTAGGTGGATGAAGAAAGATGAGAAACGAAGGGAGAGACGCGAGTGTGCTGACTGAGCAAGATCGGTAATGTCGCGGCAGGGTGAAACAGGCCGAAGGCTCTCCCACCGAACGAGAGCTGTTCGAGGAGCGAGTGCAGAAAATACGCAGCAGAAAGCTGTGTATGTCGAGCAAAGAGGCTCTGAAGATAAAGGTGTAAAGGTGAAGGAAGGAAAGGAGGAGGAGGAGGGGAAAGGAGATACTCTTATTAGACGCAGGAGGTGATGGTCGGAGGAAGAGAGCGAATTGACCACGTTAACCGTCAGTGGCCGACCGCGCATACAACCACAACCACGCCCATCAATATTAATCGACGTTTCTCCCGCCCGTACTTATCGCACCGTCACTCTTTCTTTTCTTTTCTTTCGAGTGGACACGCGTACCCATGTCTCATCCCGGCATCTCACTCTCTCTCAGTACTACTGGATCTATAAAATATAAATCTAACCGGTGTTTCTCTTTTCTCGAAATGTAATCATCCTCTTTTTTCACTCTGCACTCGGTATAAAAGTCCTACAACGAGCGTTTCGGACGGTCCCGTCTCCCTCCTTCCGACTCTAGCCAGCCAACCAGACCAGGCCCCTCACTTTGCTACTTTATCATCCCGAATCCTTTTTTTTTCCAGCACGTACATGTCTGGACACCCAGCGATTCATCCGTATTGGTCCGCTCACACAGTCTCTCCACTTCGTCTCTCTACTCAATCCGACTAACCCCGCATCCAACCCAGCTTCATCCTTTCCCGCCCACTTATAGCTTGGGATCCAGAGGGAAACTGAATAAAGGGCCCGCGAGCCAATCCAATCCCGCGTCCGGACCGCACAGCTTCTATCCACCTGACTTTGTCCGGTTTGTCTCGTACGCGTGTTCCTCCCTCTCCCCGCGCTTCATTTCATTTCATTTTACGATCTCAGAGTCTGGCGTCTGACGATCATTTTCCACTCGATCAAGCTGGATCTCAATTCGTCGCACTCTGCTGCGAGCTGCGACCAATCTGGTGTCCTAGTCGATTTGTGATATGTTCATCCTTTCTTAGTCTGTTCAATCCTCCACTGCCTCGCGCAAGTTCGCACGGTCTCAAGTCTCGAGCTCAAGGTCTTCACGTCTTCTGCATTAGAGATCCGCCGACCTGAACTACCTGAACACGCAACACACGCAACATCGGCCGACTTTCCGCATCACGTGTCGTGCGATCCACACTTTCTTTTCTTATCATACTCGAGTAATCATAAAGTCGAAGTCGGTCGACAAAACGCTCCAGCCTACTAGTACAGCCTACAGGTAACGGAACGTAAAGCCAGACCAGCCAGATGCCTTTGGTTCTGATCCTGCCAGTGATTCTAGACAACAATCAAAGAAGGGTGCTCAAGGGACCTAGAGAAGGGAAGGGAAGGCGACTGGTGACTGGTGACTCGAATTCGGTGCGATCGCCGTCGGACATCGCGAGCGGGAGCCTGGAGGCGACTTTGTCGCATCTTTCCTTCAAACATACTGTACATACAAAACATACTGTACATACATACTAGTAACTTACTACGTGCCGAATTTCCAAACCCATTCTTCCCACCCTCTCAATCGTCGTTTTGCATATCTGGTCTGATTCGCCACTACGGGCGTCGGGGTAGACGGGGTAGACGTCCCCGCGCTCCATGGTGCGCCAGGCCAGGTTGCTTGCGCGTCGTCTCCGAGAGCCCCAACGCGCGTCGTCGTCGTGCCGAGCGCCGAGCGCCGAATCTCGAGTGTATCCTATCTTATCCAGTGTTTCGGTCGGTGAATCTCCACGGATCCGAGGTTCGTCTCCGTGTCCGTCGGGCTTGGGCTTGGGCTTGGGCTTTTGAGGCGGGAAAGCGTCAGGCTCTCCTTAGTCTTACGTCCGTCGCAACCGTGACGAACGATGTAAGTCTTAGTGGTGACAGCGCTCATGCCACTGGGACTCACATAGGTACGATACACGGACGCATGGTCCTCGTTCTCGACTGTCCCGAGTCGTCGAGAGAATGGGAATGGAGGCACGGGAGCAACGTCGCCCCATTAATATTTCAGAGTGGTGACGAGGGAGAACACCGACTCGGAAGTCGATTTCGGACCTCGCGCTACGTTTTTTTTTTTTTGCTTTATCTGCTTTATCTGCTAAGTGCTAGCATAGCACTTGTCCCCTCCACGTCAGGCGTTCACAACAAAGATGGGAAAGCAGTGCAAGTGTAAAAGGTGCACTTTACGTAACTTCGTCAGTCTGTCCGTTTGTCCACAGAACAGAACCGACCATCCGACCATCCATTCGGGGTGTCCGTCGGTGCGCTTCGCCGCGGCCGGGGGGAGGGGGGAAGGGAGGACTTTACTATAAGGTAAGGAAGGTGAGGAAAGTGCATGGCCGTTTCGTGATTTAAGGTTCCCCTCATCTCCAGTGGACGTCGTTCATTATCCGCTTACAAGCCCCCCAACTCAAATGTCGATCGTGAAAGTGATTCTTGATTCTCGCGGCGCCTCTCTCTCTCTCTCTCTGAGACCGAGACCGAGACTGAGATGGATCCAGATGGAACCCCGAACGTGTACGAGGTCACGGTTTTCGGGCGATAAATAAAAGATGGACGTCGATGTCCAAGTTGGTGTTGGTGGGCTTCTTTCCTCTCGCTGTTGATTTTAACCCTCGTGCGTGGACGTGGACGTGTACGTGAACGTGTAGATTAGGTTTGGTTGAAGTTAAGGTGGAAGTGCCGAATCCAAAGCAGAGCGGGCTCAGATGGGCACTCTAACAAACGTGTCAGCGAAGATCGTATCAGCGAAAGGCACCTACTGGGGGGGGGGGGGGGGCTGGCTAGAATATATTGAATCTCTGGGTTTTTTTTGTAAGCTTCCGGATGAAGAATGGGTTTCTCTCCGTCGCCGTCGCCACCACGACAATTAACGTAAGAGGCTGGCACGTAGAGCGTTCGGTAGAGGTCTCCAACTGCAAACTTGACCTGAAGGGACCGACTTTTCGAAATTTGAACAATCGCAAGACTCGAAGGCAAGTGTTTTGAGCTTCGCCAGTACTAATGTGGGCCTGCGGGGAAAGCATTACGTAGCCAAAAGCATCTTAACGCGTCAATTGTAATAGATATTCATTGCTCATTGAGAGAATGAGTTATCCGGTCCTATTTTTCTGACCAAAGACTGCGATTGCGATTGACACGTTTCCTTACTAGTGCTAGCGGGTCATTTAGAGGACCTGCCGGTAAGGTGCGATTTGAGACTTCGTCTAGCTTTGCGTCGAGTACATCCAATGTGGAGTTTTGGACCTTTTCAGTTGATTGTGTACACCTCCAACCTAGATATACATAGAGTTGACCAGTATGCCTATCTATGTCGTAAATCGTCAGTTATTAGTACACAGCACGAGTACGTTATGATCCTTACCTCTTTATGTCTAGAGCTTCCGTTGAGCGCCATTTCACTCTGAATAGCCTCCCCTTCACTGATTCGTTGGCACGCGGTGCCAGTGAAATTGACGGGTTCAGATTCATGAAACGACGCCCTTACAGACTAACTTCTAAAACGAAGGTTATTAGTATGTGTCTGGATGAGCGATGGAGAAGGATGAGTGAGAAACTCACGGACGAGTTCAAAAGTTGAATCTCCGACGAAATGGCGTGTATGGTTACGTAATCCACCGACGGCTCCATATCAACTTGCTGAGCAGACCTTCCTTAAGCTTACTCTGGGTTTATTGCGGCAGTGGATACAACTCTGCAATTCGCGGAGATGAGTACAGCCATATCATTCTTCTGACCAAGTTCTCCATGAAATATCGCCTGTCGCTCGTTCTCGCGTATACCTCATACACGTCCAAAGGGAAACTTGAACAATTTGAACAGTTTGCATTGAAGAGCCTCCTTCAATCGATTCGTGAGTAACAATCCTTGCATCGGTTCGACTGCGAAACGGGAGATGGTCGATGATTAAAACGTGCGGTAGAAAAAGTTATGTGTACTCACAAAAGGGTGCTGGTATCTCATCGAAATTTGAGTGGGAAGAAGATAAGCTGGGGAAAGAAACGAAATAAAGATTCGGACTCGAGACTTCCATAATTTTGAGAACGAGAAGCATTATTGAAACAAAATGCGGCATCATGATAGCGAGCTGGCTAGTAGCATGAATGATTGATGCAGGTCTCAACTAGTCCCAAACCCAAGTCACATCAATTCGCCCGAGGCTCAGGTCCGCAATTGCCTATATGCCATCAGTAAGTCTCGGTATGAAGCGATAATTGAAGCTTACACTGAATGCAGCCGGACTGAGTTCTATATCGGCCACCTGACTGCAGGTATCGCATCGGTTCTCGACCGCAACGATCACACTCTTGCCGTTAACTGGAGAAGCATGTTAATTACGTCGACAAACATATTCCTTTCCATGGCGCTTACAGGTCACTATCATGCTCTTCCCACAAACAGGATTCGTTTCTGGGTCTTCGCCGTCATAACCACTTCATGAAGTGACAAGTCTCGCCCTCTTCAAATGATCATGATTAGATTTGAAAACGGAGGAAACGTACGGGTAATTATCAAAAAGTTCTGCGGAGACAGCCACAATGAAGTCGTTGTCCGAGTTTGTTATACCACATGCACCAAGACCAGCGCTGCCGAAGGTGGCTAGGTGATAGTGAGCCGCCGTTCGCATTGAATAAAGAGGAGCGACGTTACCATCTCCTGTCTGTGTGCCGCACGGAAAACACTGGCGGGCAGCAATCTCGCGATGTTCAGCGCTGTGCGGCAAACAAAGTACCGATACGAAAAAGATGCTGGAGATGAGGAAGAGGACTCGGAGACCGAGAGACCTGAACATTATTAAAATGGGCTCGATACGGCTTGAATGACGGGAGAGTGGTAGCTTGAAGGTCGGGTTACACAAAAGAGCCTTGAGAACTTCTACAAAGGGGGAAGAGATTGAAAAAAAATGCGTTGAACGAAGCGCCATCGATCGGTTTTATAGGAGATGAAGCTCCCCAACATCTCACTGTGAATAGGGATCTGTGGGAAGCTCAGATTTTGAAATTAGATAACTAGGAAAAGTCACAGCCATGATGACTCACTACAGTCATTCCAACCCGCCCATATCAATGGTCTATCACTAGGGGTTGCCACCATCCAAATCGTTTGAGCGAGCCGCTTTGTCCACCCAAGCAAGAGGCCGAGGGTCTCAGACTAAAGATAAGTCTCGAGGTTCTTCGGCCAGAATAATTGCAGAGTAGCGCTCTCTTTCCACAAGGCACATGCAAGAATTCAGGTACAACATCAGGGAAAACCCTGTGTCCATGAATGTGTATTAATGATGGCGAACCAAAAATAAACAGAAACCAACGTGTACTTCCGCATAATGAAGTAACGGAATGGGAAGAAAGAAGACGTTCGCTTGAAATGCGGCCCCGCCGGCAAGCGGACATCCCTTTCTACATAGCTAAGCTATGCATCGTCGAATATCAAACAAATATAGTCCGATATTTTAACTTCCGATCGAGCATATACATGTACCCTGCGATGCCAGCACGAGAGTTGTGCAAATGAGATATGAACAACAAAAACTTCGTCGATAGTGATGATAAATGCTATAAAGGAGGACTCACAAAAAAGAAGCTGAAGCTTCAACTGTATGAGTACTGCTGAAAAAGCACCCGCGACGCGAGTTAAAGTCTCAGAAGAGGCGAAAAGGGATCCTTCATGAGCGCGCAAGCCAGTGGAACGGCCTGTAAAAGTAGCATGCTGGGCGCGTAGTTTGCAACTATGAATGATAAGCAGTACACGTTGCTTATCAAGTACTCTGAACTGGAGGCCGACGACATTGACCTTCGTCGGGTTACGACGAGTAGGTGCCAGCGCGCTTTGACATAACTTACCAAAAAATCAGAGCAGGCCATAGCACACATAACAGGAAGTAACAAGGAGTCAAGGACCCATCAAGGAGCTCAGGCCAGCATGTCATTTGATTGCATCCTGCTCCCATTTCAATCGCTCGAGGTCCCTGTATGTGTGGGAAGCCTGGGTAGACGGAGTAGACGTGCACGTCTTTCTCCCTTGTGAGCACTCGTGTCCTTAGAAAAGTCAGCATTGTGTTCCTGACTGCACTCCCAATACTCACCTGATTTTCTCCCAGCAATAACAATAGCGCCGACCTTTGACACCAGACGATCACATCCATCTTCTTGAGCTCTACAAAGCCTCCGTCCGGCGAGACCGATGATCCCATCTCACTCAAACATTTCGGCGTCCATCCCCCCCCCCCCCCCCGTCAAGAAGCAAGCCGCGGGGAACTTTCACGCAGTGGAGGAACGACGGAAAGTTTCTCGCCGTCTTTTCTCTGATTCTTTATCCATGAACGAGGTACGCGTGCTCAAGAAGATCGACATTCCGAACGGACAAGAAGTCAGAGTTGGGAGTAAACACTAGAAACTCGCGAGCTGGCAGAGGAAAACCTCAATTCACTGTGTCGTAATCATTAAAAAGAGTCTCGAGCCCATGCGTCGAGGAGCATGTAGTACAAGGCAGCTTGGAATGATTTAGCTTCGCATTGCGAAGCGTTAGGTATGCTTTTTTTTAATTAGGGGCATCCTGCATTCATACGTAGCCTTCTTCAGAAAACTGTCTCACAAATGGAAGGAATCAGAATAGTCTATGGTTGTATCTTTAGGATGCCACTTGACCTTTTCACATCTAAGCCATCTTCAGGCCGTCATCTATCTCTGACTACCGCGTCTCCACGAACCCCTAATATTGCTGTCATACGCAGAGCCGAGAAAATCGAAGACACCATCGCGCTGCTGCTGCTGCTAGAATGCCAGAGCTAGAAATTCGGCAATTTGGGAGTACCATCCACTTGAGATGTTGGTAAAGTTAAAGTTGGCACTGAGCCAAGTATCGTTGTGAAACGTGGAAGAAGATTTAGGGAAAAACGTGAGGAGCGGAGAAACGGCGACCAGAATGTCAGAGAGTCACGTTGTTACGCGTCGCGACGCGTCCCATTTTCGGGTCGGAATTGCGTTGATTGTCCGTACCCGCACTGGGGAAATTCGCCGAATCTTACGGATTTGCAAGCCAATGTGACGTTGAAGGTGCCCATGGAAAGTGATTCCCCACGAGCCTTGGCGGCGCGAAACAAGAACGTGCCCAGTTACATATACTAAACCTTCTAAGAGGCCCATATGGATCCGTAGGAACCGACGCAACTGCCATTTAACGTCAACTTGTCACGGTCGCTGAGTCTAACCTTTGGTATTTGTAACCTCTGGTCGGTCTGTTTTAGCGACAGAAGGTAGCCTAGAAAGAAAAAGACAAGCAAGGACATACTATACTGAAGCTACACACAGTGATACACAGAAGTATTTTAGGAAAGGGCAAGCAGGATCATCGAGATAAAAAAAAAGAGTAAAGCAGTGGTTAACATAAGAAGAGAAAAAAGAAGCAGAGAAAAGGAAGACGAAAGACGAAAGACATTCGAAATTCAGACGGCCGGACCACATAAACTAGAATGTGTGGTGCAAGGACCATTTAAGAACAATAAAGTATAAGACGACGAAAGGTAAATGGGGACGATAAAGGCTCGTCAATAACGGAAACAGAATGCAACAGACCAAGAAAGGGAGAGCGATAGAAAAAAGAGAGAAGAAGAAAGAGAAAGAGAGAAAAGAAGAGAACCACAGCATGACCTAATCATCGTCACTAGGCGTCAAGTAATCCTCCTCGTCATCACTCAATATCTGCTTCGAGTTCGTTCTCCCAATACCTCTCCTTGGCGCCACTGGCTTCTCGTCCTCGTCACCTCCCGCGCCTGCACCCGACTTGGACCCAGACGCCGCACCAGGCAACCCGCTCCCAACCGTAAGCCGATTGAATGTCTCATCGAGGACTTTCTCCATTTCGTCTGCGTCGATATAGACGAGCGAGCCCTCGACGTTGTACGTGCGTGCGTTATTGAAGAGAAGTGACCACTCGGTGCGGTATTGCGCAACGTCCTTGTAGTAATTAGACTGTGCGCGTTTGCGGAGATGGGACATGGCGATGGGGTTTTGGATCATTTGGTAGTAGTCCGGGTAATCCTAGACGAGCGTATGAATGATAAGTAAGAAGCGAATAACCCTCAAAATCACGAACGAACCTTTCTATCCGGGAGCTCTCTGAAAAGCTCCCACCTACGACGACCAGTATCTGGATCTTCGCACACCTGGACGGCGCGGTAGCACTCGTTGAAGACTTTCTTCATGCGGTCCCTGAAATTACCGGTCGCATCTATGCCCTTTGTCTTGCGACGTTTCTGATAAGAATAATAAAAGTAGAGTTAGTATGTTATACACTTCACCTACAAGCACGAGAAACTGACCGAATCGCGAACTTCATCATCCACTTCGTCATCCGCAATACTCGGTGTCACACTGACAGGCTTCCCCCCACGCTTCCGCTTCCCATTTGGAGTCGAGTCCGTCTCCGTATCGGCTTGCAGAGCCTGGTATGAGTTCTTCGGCGGACGACCTTTCTTTTTACGCCCTGTCGCAGGGTCGATGAGGGCCGGTGAGTTCCGCGACGAAGCTTCACTCTCACGCATTGCCTTGTTCGCTGCGCGACGTGATGCCTTTTCGCGTGACTTCTCAATGACGTCCTGGATATCTTCTTCGCCTTCGAGAGCCTGGATAACGATGAGATAAGCTAGCAACTAATTTTCGATCGAAATACTCACCATTGCCCACGCATCGTCGTCCAACCCATCGTTGTAGCTGACGACATTCCGACGACGATGACCTCTGCCCTCAAGTTCGTCATCCACAGGCGGTGCCTCGAAGTAGTCGTCGTTTCTGTAACATTCGGGAAGCTCCTCGAGCTGCAGTAAAGGTTGGGGCGGAGGACCATGACGGCCCGAAAGCTGCCATGCATTCTTCTGTTCGCGGAGACGCTTGATGTCCATATCCTTGAATTTCTCGAGTTCCTTGTCGTCACGTGCGATGATTTCGTTGATCTCGTCGTCGTTCATATCGCCCGATTCCTCAGTAGCTTCATCCTGGTCTGCTTCAAGAATAGATCGCTACATAAACGACGTGAGCAACCGATATTGTGGAGACTTGGTCAGAACTCGTCTTACCAAAAACTCCTCTTGTTCCTCCTGCGTCGACTTGTTATCGAAGCGACCCGCCTGAATGACTTTGTCATCGATATCAAGCTTATATCTTGCCCGGGCATACATCGCCTCCTCCACACTCTTCTCAGTAATGAACCTCAAAATCCGAACAGCTTTCGTTTGCCCAATACGATGCGCACGATCCTGCGCCTGCAAATCCGCATGTGGATTCCAATCCGAGTCGAAAATAATGACGGTGTCAGCAGTTTGCAAATTAAGACCGAGACCCCCAGCACGCGTGGAGAGGATAAAAACTTGAATGGGCGAGTCTTTTGCATTGAAAGCCGTCACGTAGGAAGCACGTTCTTCGGTCTTCGTACCACCATCAAGACGGAGGTAATTCCAGCTCTGCGATTTGAGAAAGTCTTCCATGATATCCATAACTTTCGTCATTTGGAAGAAAATAAGAACCTGAAATTTCGTTACAGTAAGTATCAAATTAAGAAATATATTAGGAGAAAAGGCGCACTCTGTGGCCGGTATGGAAAAACTTTGGCAGGATGCGAACCAGGAGCTCAAACTTGCCAGCGGATCGATAAATGTTCTCGTCTATCATCCCGCTGGGGCAGATCCTATCTTCGACGCTGTCGAACAAGAACGGATGCTGACAGATCTTACGTAGCTGCATGAGCTCGTTGCTGAGACCTTTGACACCTCCGCTTGATTTCCTAAAAGAAAGGGAAATAGAAAGATAAACTTTCAGAATCATCGATTCAAAATTCGATCGACTCACCCCTTTATATCTTTCCCGTCCGCGATCATCTTGTACTTCTTCATCTGCTTGTACAGCTGGCCTTGCAGGGCACTCATCCGCACTTTGATGATCTTCTCTACCTTGTCGGGTAACTCAGACTCGACGTCCTTCTTCAGCCTCCTCAGCAGGAACGGCCTCAGCACCTTGTGCAGACGGCGAATGATAAGCAGCGCTTCTTCTTCGTTCAGCTCGATCTTGTCGCTAGTTCCTGAGTTAGCGAAGGGAGTATTAAACCACTCGTCGAACGACTTGACCGAGTTAAAGATCTTGGGTAGGGCGAAGTTAAGGAGAGCCCAGAGCTCCGGAAGGTTATTTTGAAGCGGAGTACCTGTTAGGATAAGACGGTATCGGGAATGGTAAAATTGAGAAAGAGTCTGAGACAATTTGCTCTGCGTGTTCTTCATACGATGTCCCTCATCTACGCTATCGGTGAGTAAAAAGAACCTACGTATTAAAGTAGGAATCAAAGCGCACCGATAACCATATGGAGCCACTTAACCTTATGCAGAACCGGCCGATCCTTGATGATGTACTCGTAGGTTGTCAGCAACACATGGAACTGGCCACTTCGAATCTCGTTCTGAAGCCCCAGTCGCTGCGTCGGATTGCCCTTATACGAAATCGTTCATACGCTGGGGGCTCGCTTCGCGAACTCGCCTGTCCAATTCGTCATAGTTGAGAGAGGGACAATGACGAGGAAGGGTCCACGCTGACGCTTGACCTCGATAAGGAAAGTGATCAAAGAGATAGTTTGAATCGTTTTCCCGAGACCCTGTAAAGAGAAAGAAATCAATGAGACCATCCAAGACGAATCGTATAAAAACCTTACCATCTCGTCGGCGAGAATACCGTTCAGCCTGTTGTTATACAGACTAACCATCCACCGGAGACTCCTAATCTGATACTCCTTCAACGTTCCGCCAACTGGGATGCTGGGCTGCCTGGAGACCTCCTTAATGTTATGCGCGACGGCATAGTAGTCGAACTTCGACTTCTCCTCTGGGTCCACCACCTTCTGCGCCTCAAACATCGTCTCATCGGCTGGCCCTTCCTCCATATTGCTGTTGCTGACCATCGGAATGCCATAGCTATCGTCGCGCAACAACACCTTGTGCGAGCGAATCCAGGTATGAATCGGTCTGGCGTGGAAGATGAGTGATACGTGTATCCTTGGCAGTGTCGATGAGCTTCATATACGCTTTTTCATCGTCAGCCTTAAGTGCATTTAGGCGCTCCTTCGAGGTCCTCTCGATACTCTTCACCTCTTCTTTTTCAGTGAAGGCATGCAGAGACTGTACAGAGCGTCCGAGCTTAAGAATCTTGTCCTGCTGGGCACGATTGACAGCCAGAATTTCCTTTCCGTGGCTGCAAATAGTCGCGAGCTGTTCGAGGTGTTTGGCTTTGACGCGGCGCTCACGCTCGGCACGTTGCTTCCTTTCCAATTGTTCGGTCGTTCGGGCGTCACGAAGCGTTGGTCGGCGAGGTCGGCGGAAGTCCTTTCGGTCGAGAGGTAAAAGAGTACCATGAACAAGGCGCTCAACTACTTGTTCTCGGAGAGCTCGCTGCTTCTCACGGACTCGCAATGCCTTCAACTCGATAATAGCCTTGAGTTTCCCAGGCGCGCTCGTCAAGGTCTTCGAGTTCGATGAAAGTAGCGAATCAAGCGTTGGCTGTTGTTCCACAATCGCATTCTCTTTATCTTCATTTTCCCCACCAGTAAATGGGACCTCCAAGCCTCCTTCACCCATCGTAGACGGCAAGGAGGAGAGCTCCCTTATACGGTTCTCGATACGAGCATCGATGTACCGATTCCTCTCAGCAATGATCTGCTGGGGATCGAGACCAGTTGGCATGATTGAAGGGACGAGTAATCGCTGCAGACGAGTAGCCCACATTTCAGACTGAGCAGGCGTAAGATTTTCCGGTCTCTTCAACAAGGTGAAGGGATGCGTGTAAGCATTGTACGGATAAATGATCGAGTTTGGGTCATCCTTGATCACAACAGCTGGTGCCTGCTCTGAAACTATCTCGGGCATTCCCTCAGATTTCATAACTGGCTTCGGCTCAGTTGACGAAGTTGGAGGAGAGGATTGTTGAGGCTGCTGCCGGTGATGCTGTTCGGGTTGCTGCTGCGAACCATGGGAAAGTTGTTCGCTTTGAACTCCATTCACCTTGACTGCAGCATCAACAATCCGAGCAGTCACATCTGGACCCTGCATCGTCTTTTCAAGATTGTTGATAGCATGATTTTGAGGGAGAAGGGCCTGTCGGATATAATCTGGAAGGGGAGCGCCCCGTTGCAAAGATTTGAAAGCCTGAATCTGCGCTCGAAGAGCAGCAACTTGGTCTTGAGTGAAGGAAACAGGGGATTGGGGAGAGGGAGGATAGGCTGAAGCTGGCACGGTGCCAGCTGAGAGGGGATGGGGGCTCGCGATACCATTCGACTGCGGCGGATACCCATTGATCTGGGCCTGTTGAGCAGCATGATCTATTTGAAAGTGAAAAGACTACAATGAGTTGTATGCGATAAAACGGAGCATTGGCACGCACTTGCAGAAGCCTGCTTGTAGCTCGCCACGAACTTCAGACACCTGTCGAGCTCTGAGCTTGTCTCAGGAGTATGTCCTGCAGCTCGAAGGGCGTTGATCCTCTGACCCATTCGATGAGATGTAAGACAAAAGACGAGGAAAAAAAGAGGGGAGTGGACGCACCTCGATCAATGAATTGACGCGTTCGCGTACTCCCTTCTGCTGCGAGTAACCATTTGGTTGCTGCTGTGGGATGCCATTGTGCGATTGTTGGGGGTGAAATGATGGGGCTGCTGGAGAAGCCATCGACATAAACAACGACGACGAACAACGAGCCCGCCGTTTGCGACGGCGACGGGGCCGTAGAGTCGGGAGAGGAAATGGGCGTTGAGAGTGGGTGGGCGCGTGAGTGCGATGTCGAGGGAGAGACCGAGACCGAGAAGAGACACAAGTCGTCGGACAACAACAACACACACAACCCCTCCCATCACTCGCAGCCCACTTACTTACTCGCGACTTTCAATTATGTAATACATACAATTTCTCACGCTCTCAAATAGATAATATAAATAAATATTGGATGGGACTTTCTTCCTCTTTAACCATAACCATGACTTCTTCTAAAGAACAGAGGCTGCGGATTGCTCTGGTGGGCTGCCTAATCCGTCGCGTAGAATCTAGTTGATAGACTCGTTATACAGGCGATGACCATTCTCAAACACAAGCCTCATGACGCGTCTCTTCCAGGTAAATGCGCTTTCTGGGATTGTATGACAGCGACACACTCTGATCTAAAGGCAAAAGCATACGTACTAGATCTACAAGAGCGATTTCCCCTTGTCTCTGATACCCACTGTCAAGTCTCTCAATCAGGCTGGAGAATAAGAGCCCTGAAACTTGAGCAAGACCTTGCAGACATGCATCGCAAAACAGCCGAAGACGCTGCAGGTGCGCGTCACGTTTATCTCAGTTCCCCCGAGTGTTGCTTATGCGGTTTACTTACATGCTAGAGTTGTTGACATTGAAGACGAAGATACATGAATGTGATAACGCTAATTCTGAATCTCGCGTACCGCAAAAGAAACGGAAAACGGGTGCCCCTAATCTGGCAGACGAGAGGGCTCCCAAACAGTCAACAGCCGCACGAGAAGCTCGAGCCCTGGCTTTAGGTATGTCCAATCGCGCGTGAATCGTCTGCAATGCGCATTAATATCTGTATTGAGAAGAACTTCGACCTTCTCTCTCGGAACAATCCCATATCTACGCGTCTTATCTCCAATTCCTACGTGTCATTGCCCAGGTTGAAGAGATCAAGGATACTAATTTACTGAAACCACACGTCCTGTCATCAGCTACGGCGCTTCTTCGTGCGACAACCTCTGCACTGCTGTCCGAGTCTTCAAAGGAAATCGGTTCCAAGGCTTCAATGGCGAATGTAAAACAGCTAAGCGACATTATCCGATCTGTGCTTCTCTCTACCTCTCCGTTTCTCTTCACGTCAAAGGACCCCGCCGATACTCGTCTATCATTTGTGAACGACGACATCTTGTTCAGCTGCATATCCCAGGAACTGGTCATACCGTTTATCAAAGCATTTAAAGAATGGACACTCAAAGCTTGCGCCTGTGCCTTTAAAGAGAAACGCGAATCTGTGTCGACTTCGTCAGAACTAGGGTCATCAGTCGCTCTCATGCAGTCATGCAACAATTTGCTCGCGATACTAGAAAATGCTGTCTCCATTCTTTTACAAAATGCAACCAATTCCAAGAAGATACGCGGAAAGTCTTCGAACTTCCTGTGTCTCGTTGATGTGGTCCGCCAAACCGCCGTCTCCCAAATTTTACAGCTCTTCTGTCCTAAGGTAGACGCAAGCATGGACTCTGCAACTTTAAATAGCGAAAACGGCTCGGCGCACACAGCCACTTCTTCTCGTCTTCAACGCCTCACGAAACCCGACCATAAAACCCGCACCATCCGCATTGCCCGAAAGAATGCCCTTTGGTACCTCTGTGCCGTTATAAATCTCACATTTTCGCACTCTATTCGCACATTCGAATCCAACGCTTCTTCATTCAACTCCAAGATGACGCCGCATGGCGAGGACCTTGCGAAAGCGAAGATGGAAGACTCGCTTACTCGTCTTTTGTCCTTGTGTGCGCATTCAACGTCAACGCGCTCATGTGCGATGACGTCTGGAAAGTGGGAGGGTGAAAATACGCCGGATGATGTTGAAAGAGGGATGATAATGGCTATTGGAGAGAAGTTTTGGAACTGGCGTTGATGAACCCTGTCCTTGCGCTACTCCTTGTAAGTTATAATGTGTACGTTCACTTTGCTCTCATTGAGGGACTCGAATTGATTTCACTTCATATTGCAGAAGATATTCCTTGTGGAATTGGATCTAGATTGGACGCGTCTGAGAATAATATTTCTTATCGAAGTAAGAAACTAGATTGAGTCTACATTAAAGGGGAGGTAGTGCTTCACTCTCCTCCCCGATTCCTATTGGGCAAACTTCCTACGGTGGCTCCTTAAAGCTTCTTAGCTTGAGGTGTCGCCTTATCCGTGTCTCTGGCATACCCCTTCCTCTTATTTCCCTTCTCCTCATCTACACCTTCGTTCTCCTTTACCAATTTCTCTAACTTCTTCTCCCATTCTTTCGAAGAGGCGTATCTGTCGGGCTCGACAAAGTTGCGGAGGGCCCTCTCAAAAGGCTCGCGCTGGGAACAGAGTCTGGCAAGATCCTCCTTCAATTTCTCCAAATCTTTGTTCTCGCCACTGCCCTTGGGAGCCTTGCTTGCTTCAAGACGGCAATTCCAGATCTTGAAAGTAAGCAAGCCATACTGCGCCTCGATGGTAGCCTCGTCAAACGTGTTGTGATACACGTTCACAAGTTCTTTCACCTTTATTTCGGTAAACATGGTCCTGTCGCCGCGAAGCCTAGCGCTGCGTTCTAAAACTGTGCTGTCAGGCCTTTGGCTGATAGGTCTTGCATCCGACGTCCAGAGCTTTTCCTGGGAGATGTCATCGATTTCCGAGGTAAGGTATTTGTGCAAATACGGCACGGTCCCTTCCTTGGCCATGCCAGCCACCTGCCTGTAGCGCTCCTCATGGAGGTCAAGGAAGGAGCGTGCGAGGTATCGGGCATAGTCCTTGTTTGGTTCCTCTCTGAGCTTATCGGCGAGGGCTGCCAATGAACCAAGGGTATATTTATCGGTGGCACCGGCTTCAAAGAGAGCTGCTTCCTCGCTGACGAATGCGATGGGATCTTTGGAACGCTCTTTGATATCGTTGCTCATTGTGATAAAAGGTCGACTGTAGATCGGGCTAGGAAGCAGCAATGAAAAGAAGGAGGAACGGGATGTGGTTGAATGTGAAACTGAACTTGACACTGCTGAATGAGGGTGCGTTACCAGGAAAACTGACCTCAATTTATACCCATCTGGCGTTTGCCTGTTTTCTTCGTTGTAGGTTGTAGGGAGCCAGCAGCAAAGCACACTGAACCCAAGCTGATCAATCCATACTCATCTTGCAGAACCTACTGTACTTTGTTACCTAGGAACCATTCTGGACTAGTCGCTTACTTCATTGAAGCAATTTTCGTGAGTTCAAACTTTAAAAGCAGCACTTTCCGGGTTTTCAAAGTTCCTCCCAACGGCGAGCGTTTTTAGGTTCATTTCCTTCCATTGCTCCTCCAGAAAAACGCAAAACTTGAGAATCGCACTCTTGTCTGGATCCTGACTCTTCAAAGGAAGAGACATTGTAGGTTATCCGATAGTGCTCTGGCATGGTAAGATACTTTTAGCCCAGTCTCGCTTACATACTTGGATGAAGTTATATGGTAAGATACATACCTTATGTAGAAATGCAATGTGTACAATAAGATGATAAGATATTGTACCATACTACAATTTACTATGTTTTTACATCCGATCTGGCTTGGTCGGAGGCGTACTACTAGTGGTAGAGAATAGTAGAGAATGGTCGCTTGGCCTGATGTCGATTGGTGGGGGCGTATGCGGCTCGAATTATGTAAGTTCAGCAAGGCGCGACGCGACGCGCTCAACTTTCTCTCTTCCTCAATCCACCATCACCACCATGGCTCTGGAACGAGCGGGAGTAAGCATAATATATCTCACTGTGTATATCCACAATGTCTAATTCTACTCTAGTATACGGTGACAATGTTTTGCGTCGACGTCTCGGCGTCTATGGGTAGAATAAGGACAGTCGAGGTGCCAGATGGCGAAGATGGGAAGACACGGCTAGTCGAAATGACGAACATGGAATGGTCGTTACAATACGTACTCTTTAAGATACAAGAAATGGTTCGAAAGCTCCCATCTTGAGCTCTTTCTCCTTCTCTAATGCTTATCTGCATTCCAGGTATTTTCCGGGAGGAAGACAGAGCAATGCGGGGTCATACTGTTTGGTACCGAAAGTACGTGTACCATCCTCCTTTCCTTTCATACTTGGAACTCAACATAAATAATAGGTACAAATAATATAATCAATGAGAAGAATGGAGGATATGAACGTGTGACTGAGTACATTCCTGTCTCTCAACCAAATGCGGGAACGCTTGCCAAGATACAGGCTCTACAACCTACGGAAGAAACTGGCGACCGTGAGTCTGGGGTCAAACCATCACACGCCTACCTAACTTACAAGCTACACAAATAGCTATTGATGCTATTATCGTCGCAATTGAGACCCAGGATGACTACCTCAAAAAGAAGAAAACGTGGACTAGGAAACTCGTTGTTCTGACTGATGCTGAAAACCCTATCGAAGTCGAGGATTGGGAATTGACAGTCAAGAAAATTAACGAGCTTCAAATCATTACTACTATCATGTGAGCTCATCCATTCTCAGGCGAGAAGAGTGTAATGATGGGTATAGTGGAGTTGACTTTGACGATGAGGAATTCGGAGTCAAACAGGAAGACAAGTCGAAGTTCAAGGCGAGTCGTTTGTAACAGCCTCTGGATCCAACTCTTACTTCTTTGTAGATCGAGAATGAGAAATTCTTCCACATGTTCGCCAAGGCGTTGGACAACGACCTTGGCAGAATCGGCACTGCTGCTGAAGCAATTTACGAATGCCAACGTCCAGATATTAAAATAACTAGATCAACACTCTTGGGCACAATCCTGCGACTCGGCGATGTTGACACACGCCCAGAAGAAGCAGTTGAGCTACCTGTCAAGATGAGCAAGTGCACGGCTCTCACGAGACCAGCGACGCTGAAGAAGTTTATTAAACGCAACGGCACATCCGACGGTCAAACGATGACTGAAACGAAGGCATCGAGCAATGAAGCCGAAGGAGACGTTTATGCCCAACTACAAATGCACACTGAATATTTCGTTAGCAAAGATCAGGAGGACAAAAGGACGGACGAAGATGCGATTGAGAATACTGATGCCAAAGTTGACCAAGAGCAACTCGTTCGGGGTTACAAATATGGCGCTTCGTACGTCCCTTGCCCTGACGGGCAGTTTGCTCGTCTTAGTACTCGCAAAGGCCTAGACATCTGCGGTTTCTTCCCGGACCACCTGGTATGTATATATATATATTTCGTTGTGACCTCCTTCCCAAGCCCCTCCCCCCCCCCTCTCCACAGTGAGCTCACCACATCTATAGATTCGTCGAGAGCTTGTAATGGGTGAAATCCAATATGTCTGGGCTGATCCCACAAACGGCTCGAACCAGAGCGCGTTTTCTTCGATTGTTCAAGCCATGATCGCTCGCAATGTCGTTGCCATAGGCCGTTTCGTTTCGCGCGATGATATGGATCCGAAGATGGGACTGCTTGTACCTCGTGATTTCGAGAAAGTTGACTGTTTTTTATGGCTTATGATGCCTTTTGCGGACGATGTCAGACGGTACATGTTCCCTCCGTTGCTGAAGCCGGTCTCTAGGAAGGGCGAGCCAATTGAAAAGCACCCTTATCTTCCGACGGAAGATCAAGAGGCAATTATGGATCGATTCGTTGTGGATATGGACTTGATGCAAGCTGGTGAGAAGGATGAAGAAGGGTAAGTAAACTTAAGCACTAGCATGTATATCATACTGACACGCAAACTAAGAAATCGGATGCCGTGGTTTGATCCTCGAATGTCTTATAATCCTGCTGTCCATCGCGTAAAGCAGGCATTGTTTCATGCTGCAATAGTTACGGACCTTAGGACTAATCCCCTGCCGCCGCCTCACGAAGAAGTTGTCAAATACTTCGAACCCCCGAGGCGCGTCCTTAAAAGAGCTTATCATGCCCTTGAAGAATGCAAGCAGGCGTTTGACATAAAAAATAGTGCGGTAACAATCAAATTGTGTTATATACGTTGGTCTCACTGACTCTTCATTGCTGTTTAGTACCTAGAAAGGTGCCCCGTCAACGTAAAGACGGTCATGTACGTGCCGAAGATGATGAGGATGAACCTCTTCTGCTCGATCAACCTTCGAAACGGACCCAGAGCGCAAGTCAACGACCCTCCCAACCTCCGAAGCCGCCTCAGATCAACCAAGTCAATGATATGAGTGCAGAGCAGGAAACTATTGCAAATTCCAAAGAAGAGGGAAGAATGGATATCGACAGCGCGACGGAAGACGAGTCTGAAAGAGAAGATAAGCTCCACCTCACGAAACCTGAGTCTTCTTCTCGACATTCTCCTGTCGCCCAGCTTCCCACTCCCGCTCCCACACTCTCGACCAAACCCAGATCTAGAACAAACGGCAAACCAGCGAAAGAGGAGCCCATTAACTTTGACGATGCACGTCCATCAACTAAACGGATAGGTAAGGCCCATCCGCTCCAAGACTTTGTCGAGGTCGTAAAACAAGATAAGGGTGTAACCGAAAGCATTGTGAAGGAGCTCGGGGAGGTTGTTAAAGAAATTGTCAGCGGGCCCCTTGCGAGAAGGCGGTTTGGGGAAATGGTAAAGTGTTTGGCGGAAGTCAGGAATAGCTGCATGAAGGTACTACTTTTGTCGTCCATTCTCTTCTCATATAAACTCAACTCTCTGTCAGGATCGCCAATTCGACGCGTGGAATTCGTGAGTCAAATATAACTGCGACGTAAACCTAAATATAATGCTTCATAATTTGTTTAGAGTGATGATAGGTATTAAAGACGACCGTTCCTCCGGTCCGATTAGACCATTTTGGGATGCTCTTCGAACCGGGAGCTCAGAGCAAGGCATGAACGTCAATCTGATCAGCCTCGATGAATCGGATGGTCTGGGTGGTGTCTCGCGATCGGAAGTACGTGTAGTGAGTGACCTGACTGATTCTTTGAAGCACGTACTGACTGCTTGACGTAGTTTTGGAACTGATGTACTCTAATTATAGCAGGCAAAATAAATATTCGAATTAATACACTTTCTCTTAATGTATATATTTTTGTATAATTTCGTAGACTATTGTTTATAAGACTTCACTGTTCTCTCAGGAGTTCTGAGGAAATAAGCTATGCTACGCGACCTCTGGCATTATACCACCTTTCTCCATCCCCGAAAGAAGTAAAACAAAAAGATATCTTTATGATCTTTTTTTCGTGTCTGATTCTGAACAAGTACGAATCGACGAGTTGAAAGGGACAAACATGAGTAAATAAACGTTTCTTTCACGCCGTGCGCGTCGGAATCGGTCTATCCAAGTCGACTCGACTCACTCACTGACTCCCATTTCAAATGACAATGAGCGCCAAACTCGAGGCAAGAGGGCGACCAAGCTGAATTGCAAAGGGGCAGAGCACGAGTATACCTACTACATGAAGGCCACGACAAGTGTGACTGTAAGTGACGTCAACTCGGATATTCTTAATGGAGATATTTGTTAACCAACTTGAAGCGTCAGGGGCATCCTTCTTCTACGCTTGCACGCTTGTAAAATGCCCTGTAGAACGATGCAGAGTCGACGCAGAGCCTGCGGGAAGCTTCACCAAGTTCATGTGACAGGCGAAGGTGAGTAAAAAAACCGTTAGATGCGAGAATGCCCCTGTTGATTCATCGATAGCCGTCTCCGAGTTGGTCGCATTGTATCCATCATACTCTCATCTCGGGCCTCTCAACGCCGTAGTGGCACTCAATCCACGCATTACGAGTCGGTGACGATACACATAACCGAGAATGCTTTTATATCTACTACAGTTGACAGCGTTCCTGCAACCTGTGCCCTTTACACTTTCTTTCACCGTTTCAACCTGCCAGCATGTCAGTCAACGATCAGTTTTTCCAGTCCCGGATTCGGAAAGCTCTCGTACTTCAGTCGAACACTATGGATGAACCGACAGGAAACCTCCTCCTTCTAAAGCTTGTTTTGGAAGCGTGCGAAAAGCTATATACTGATAGAGGAGTGTATTCGTCCTTTGAAAAACTTTGGCCCGGAAACCTACCGCCAGCTTTGGGGTATGTTTTATCTCTTGTTTCTACCACACATTAGAATACAGACTGATACTATGGTTTGATAGCACCGTGGGAGATTCAATACTCGGCGACGCCTTGAAGAACATCGAAAGGTTGAAGGGCGTGAAGGACATTTTGATGGCTTTGGCCAGTGCGCTGGATGACAAGCTTTTGACCTTGAAAAAGAGCGTCGTTCGCCACAGCATCAACAGGCTTCCGGATGCGATCCTCGCGCATATCCTACAGCTCTCCATTGATGGCACTCGTGGGCAAAACAGAGTTCGCGCGCTTGCCAATTTCAGCCGTATCAGCCGCCGTTTTCGAGATGCAGCTTACTCCTACCCACGTCTATGGTCTTACATTGATCTAGAGATGTCGCCGTTTCAAATTCAAAGAATGCTTCGTATGAGCAGAAAAGCACCTCTGCACATTCATTTTGGTGATAGATTGGTCAGCAAATGCACGGATGGGAATACTGGAGTTCTGGCGCCTCTGTGTTCCCAGTCTTGGCGATGGAGCAAAGTTGTCTTCGATAAAATATCCGTAGACGAGATGACAATCCTGACGGGCATGCTTTCCGCTAAAGAAGCATTGTCTCTTCGGCATTTAACGCTTCCCAATGAATTGCAGGCGTCACGGAAGCAATGCGATAAGTCCTTATTGTTGCTCCGGGCATTGGCGTTCCCTCGTGCTGAACAACTTGTGATGCGCTGTGTGGTACCTGGTATCGGGGAGCTCATGCGCGAGTCTTGCACGGAGCTTTTAATCGAACCACAGTCTGCGGCACAACTCAATTTGGCAGACCTCACCACCCTCCTATCGTCTCCTTCTATGGGAGCTCTACGTTGCTTGCGATTAACGCTACCTGGCTATACGAGTGGATGGAGAAAACCATCGGACCAATGCTCCGATCCTATCATATATCTCCCGCAACTTCGTTCCCTCTCGGTGGATGCCTCTGCCGAGCTTTCTAGCATCGAACTTGCATCGTCGATAACCCGATCTATTCGTATGCCAAACATCGAAGCAATTGACGTCCATTTCGGCTTCCAAAACGTGAAGGAGGTGGAGGTACTTTTCGATAGTCGGGCTCCAGGACAGTTCCCATTTAGAATGGAAACGTACAATGCTCTAAAGAGTCTGACGCTTTCCTTCACGAAATCAACGAAATACAGCGGGTGGGGTAATAAGGCGAAACAACCATTGCTACTCGACCTCTCATCCCTTGCCTATACTTTTCCCAACCTTGAATGGCTGACGATGTGTATTCCGCAATTGGGATTCTCGCAGGCTACGCTCGCCCCAATTTCCCGACTTCGATCTTTGCGCTGTCTCACCCTTCATCAAGGTCTGCCATCATTACAGCTGGAAACTGCATTGCATACTCTCTTATACGAACGGCGGCGCATGGGGAAGCCGCTCGGGAAACTAACAATTCTCTGGAACCGTCTTTTAAGCTCCGATGAGTCACGGAACCAAATTTTGGATATTCGAAAACTAAGGGACATCAACCCCAGCACAATTGTATCAGCTCAAGTATACAAACCGTAACGAAATAATGTAAGAATTCTCTAAATAACGTTGCATTCGTGGATTTAACATGGATTTGAAGTTATCTAGAATTTTGAAAGTATATTGTAATGCTTCAGGTATCAACATATCATCTCTCATCTTTATTTTTGATCTATCGTGGAACGCTTATATATGTATATGTACAATATTGCTTAACATTTTTATTCCCAGTCTATTATTTTTATCACTCGAGCATGTCCTGACTTTACTGCGGATCAACCGCTCACCCCATAAATGTTCGATTCCGTATGCTGACACTGTAGTTCGTGGCAAAAGGGATAAGTGGAAAGGTTCCAGACCTAAACCTTACTTCAATTTCATGCGTTTAAATGAGATTTACTAGCCTGTCTATCCTATAGGCTAGATTGAGCATCGCTCGAAAGCATAAGCTTTGTGCCTCACCGAAAATTGGTCCGCTTTTCTTTCACATATGTTTGGACACTAAACGACGGGAGCAGCCGGACATTATCGGAAAATGCCTTCAGTTGACGATCGTGATGCAGGCATGCAATACGCGTCCAGTCCCTTCTTCTGACCGCCACGACGTGCGACGAGCAGTAAGCACGGTTGCCGAGTGGGGTCAGCTTCAAGTTCATTTTCACAGTTGTCATCAATCCAAGAGTTAGCATTCCCTGATGACGGACATTTGGGGAGAAAACTGCCCAACAGATTCTTATATTACAATTTCCATGCAGATGTGACTTGTACGAATCGTTGAAGACATTTTTCTTGTTCCTTCCGGAATCAAATGCACTTAGGCAGTGAAATCCTGAGAAGAGATGCTACTTGAATCTCGACCTACCGACCTTTTCTGATACCCTCAAGTCCACTGCCTCGAGTGGCTGATTACGTATACGCGCGCCATAAATCGAGTTGCTGAAAGATTCACTTGATCCGTTTACATGACTTCGATCCATGCGCTCTCTCACCATACATAGGGTCGTCCAACTACACATTGCGAAGCCGCTTTAGATATCACCCTACTCGATCGTCAACGGATGGGTAGGTCTTTTGGCTGGTCGATATTTCTCCGGGATTGCCATTTACATGACTGGATCACCAAAGAAATGTGTAAGATGAACGAGCACTGAGGTGACTCAGGCGAGCAAGGCCTGGCACAATCTTAAAAGACTCGAGGGCACAAGAACTCTATTTAGGTTTGCGTAGCTCGCAGTTGATATAGTGAACAATTCCAACTGTGATCATTGAATGGCTGTATTCCTCCCATGCGTCGACGTCAAAACTAACCTTTATATAAATTAAGAGAGCTGACTTTATATGAATTTAGTTTATTTGATATTCACTTCCAAGTTGTTCCCTTACTATCAATCATTATGCTACATATATTATAAATGGGTGCGCCCTAGTCAGAGTTACTGGACGATACAGGTATGCCCGAGCTTCTTTATCTTGCTCTCATTCTCCAGACCCCTGATCACTCTCTTCCGTTGAGCTTTGTTCGCCTTCATATCTTCCGGATAGTTCTCGCACAAGATTTTGACGTGCTCCTGGTTCACGTCATCCGTCTTGTACTTCCTCTTTCCAGCACCGACCAGGAAGTCGAGGTCAATGACATCCTTCTCCTCTTCGCGATCCCTGAACGCCTTGAGCTTGCTGTTGATCAAGTTCGTGAAGTTAGATACGTTGACTAGAACGCCCCCAATAGAAACAGTTTGAACGTTGCTCAAGTGATCAATTCTCCTCGATGCAAGCTCTCCGCCTATAACGTAAATTTCGGTCAGCAAATTAGTCTTACGAGTGAATCATGTACTTACGCGCTTCGAGAAGATCGATTCTGACTTTCATATCACCGACAGTAACCATGATCCTCATAGCGCCAGCAAACTGCTTCGATTCGGGCAACCATATTCTGAGAATACCGTGTAAATGCACCAGTTTCATATCTCCTATGCGAATAGAGAAAACTCACCCTTCGACGGTCTCAAGCTTCGCGTAGATATCGGCCAGCCTGCCCTCAACAATACAATCTACGTCTGCGGGGTCACGAGTGTGCCCGAGTAGCCTCAAAGCAAATCCGCCGATGAAGACATAGTTGATACCTAGCTCAACGAAATGGCCAGCGAGAATGACAGCCGCTTCAGCAAACTTGGCGAAGTTGGCCGAGCTGGGTTCCGGGGACTCGGAAAGGTCGCGGGTCTTGTACTTTTTTGCAGGCATATTGAAGGTGCTGGTATCTGTGGTCTGTCTTGAAAAGTAAACATTCAAATCCCATTGCTACCAGCTTGTTATATACCATACCAATTGAAGAGTGATGCAACTGTATCGTTCAAATGTTTTGCTCATCCAAAACCGAAGCAAGAGTTCGATCTCATTGAAACCATTCGATTAGTTTTGATATTACCAGAAGGTGGTTTCACGACGAGCATGGATTTTCGGCTGCCTTGCAAGCTTGACCTTTGCAAACGCGCCCACCCAGAACAGATCCCAGAGGATAGCTCACGTCGCCCCAGGCACCGAGGAGCGTGATTGAAACATAATGGGTGTCAACAACAATGAGTGAGCTTCCAAATCAAGGTAATACTCAAGCTGGTGACACGTTTCGGGCTTTTGCCATTATCTTGCCACAATCGTATGCATACGTTTGCGCAGGTGCAATTGTCGTCTTCGCCCTTCGAACCTTGAAAAACGATGAACGTGGCACTGGTGTTTCAGATTAGAATGAATTACCTGTAGAAAGACGTAAGATAGGTTAAGCGTTCCAAAGGCACTGCTCAGTGGGTTGGATTCCAGCACGTCTCATTGTCAGTTTGATACACTCAAAAGTTAGCCAATCCTAAAGTAAACGATAAGCAAGTTATAGACAGAAGCTGCCGGATACTTATCGCACAAACCTAGCTCCGTGGCAAAGATTGAGAATGCACCAAAGCTTTCGCACCGTTACATGCATCATTGATATCGGCATGGTAATGCCATACATATCCACGAGGGGTGGCACTATTAAAAGCGATTCGACGCCGCAAATGGTATTGGTGGCGAGTTGTGTTTGAGGTGGATAATCTGAAAAAAGCCAATTGCTCATGAAACCAGCTAAACCAGCTGCGAGCTCACGTCAAGATACTCGGACGGATAATTTCGGTCTTATTCTTGGTGTTGACAAAGTTTCGCAATTCCGTTCGACAGGCAAGGGAACACCTCGAGTAGCTGTGAGCTTAACGGAAGCGGTATGTTTCACCTGAACACCTGAGTTTATCGACGGAGGCGCGAGACATATGCCTAGACATATTGATAGACAACAGTTTCAATGATACGATAGGCTGAACTTGTAACTGATAGAGGCTCGAGAGAAAGGCGTTGGTCAGAAGAAAAAGGCGCCCAGAAGTGAATCGTGGGAACGAATGGGTTATTATGTCAGCTTTAAGTCGAGAGTCTGCCCATTTCCTTGTTAGCGCGAGCTCGAAATTTCCTTCTCCATCCCATCTATAATGCAAATGATGCAGCTCTCGGTACTTTCTCTGCTAATATTGACGCCCTTTGTGATCTATAGAAGTATTCTAGAGTGACCCTCTCGGTCCGAGACTCGATCAAGAGAGAATAAATATACAGTGCTATACACGTCGCGGCTTCCAGCTCTGCATGTGCCTTCGCTGGTAATACATGCTCGGGTGTAAGGGTTCATTCTCAATTTATGTGCTTACCCACATCTGAAAATCCATCTCAGACTGCGCGCTGTGCATGGGCTTTTCGACGAATGGAAGGATGGAAGCACCGAGCCCAGATACAAACGTAAGCTCGCAGGACAACAACGAGACCTTTAACTTCCTTGTGGTTGTTTCCAGATGAAGTACGCCACGTTTATTTTGTATTGTCAGTCAAACCCTTCACGAAACAGGATGAAGAAAGGGCCACGCGAAGAAGGCTGTACGCATGGTGCTATGGCCTGTGGCTGCGAGGCCACATTCATCGCAAACCTGATAAAAGGCGCGTTCACCTATTGTAGGTTATCTAATCTTTTTGCTACGTTCTACCTTTCATCGAGCCCGTTCGTGGCTGCAACCTCTTCTTTGTTGGAGATCTTGTTATAGGTAAGAATTTCGTGGGCAAACGGCAAGATCAAAAAGTTCATTACCACTTTGTACTAGAGTCTATGTCTTTTTCAGCACTAGAACCATTCTCTAGTTCTTTGCCGCCCGAATCAACCAAGTCGGGTGAGCGAAACTCCAGCGAGTCTACTGACATCGACAATAGACCTACAGACGCTTTCAGCGAATGGAGCTCGATCGTTCGGGAAGGTACTGCTAGTAGTACAGAAGCGAAAGCCGTACATGAAGTAAGCACGTTTTGTGACTAATTAGAAAGAAACTCAAACTCGCATAAAATTCGCCGGAAAGTCTTCAAACATTTCTGGTGTATTCCATGACCTCACGCATCCGCAACAAGAAGCTATGAATGGGGAGAAGGAAGCGTCATATGGACAGACCATTGCTGGGCCCGGGAATGAAGTCAAGGACGCGCATAAGCGCGTTGCCGAGAGTGACTCGGACTCCGATTCTCTCAAAAGAATAAAGGAGGCATTCCCAATCCATACATTCGACCGCCCAACTTACGTAAAGAACCTTCGCGGGACCACTAAGGACGAGCTCAACGAAATTTTCGATTACGTTCTCCTTGCGCACGAGCGTATGCATATGTGCGACCAAAGCAGCCTGGTCGCAACAGCTAATGTAATAGCATATGGTATCAAAGTTAGAGACTTCATATCGTCGCCGACCAAAGCACCTACCCTGGAACTTGAGGAGTTCGATGCATTTGCAAGGTGTCTCGAGTTCCACTACCTACGCTTCGTTCATCATAGCGGAGTCTGCGATACGGCACCAACCCTCCTTGATCCTGAAGACGTTGACCGTCTTTGGACCAGCGGTTTCATCACGCTTGCGGAAGTAGACTTTCCCCTGGGCGCTGCTATGTTAGGCGTCGGAGCGTACAAACGCATTGCAAGGCAAACTAGTCAGGCAGCATTTGATGGGACTTTGTTTCCCGCTCAAGGGTGCTGGAGTGTATCTGGTAGGCACCGTACCCCGACGCCTCAGGAAATCAGACGTTTTATTGCGAACGAGGAAGCCTCCCGATTCTATTCAGATACCGCAAAGGAAACCTATCTTTTTGCGTCGTTTCATCGCCCTCAACTATGTTCGGAATGGCTGAGGGAGCGACAATCTGCACACGGCGAGTATGGCTTGATGCGTTTTGCTGGTATCGACGACAAGCAAGCTTTCGAGCTTATTAAAATTCCGGATCCGAGCTACGTTTCGCCTTCTGTTGTTTTGAACGAATATTCACCCATACCCGTCCGCAAGCCTACGGCTCTAGAGACTTTCACATACAGAACGGTATGCTCTGTCGCTTTTAGAATGCCAAAGCCCGAGAGGAGGCTTGAGGCTCCAGTGATTTTTGAAACGCGTCAAGAGCTCAGACTCTCTGACTCGGACTCATCGTGTCGCAACCCAAAAGATACAGACACAGAGACTGCGAGTGTCTCTGGAAGAAGCGCGGGAGGGTACTATTCATCGACTTCTTTTATTGGTGCTTTCCACAAGATGACAGTCCGAAGAGGCACGGAACTATTGCCCGGGTCTTGGGCGAAGCGGGGACGAACTTCTCATCCCAATCTAGGAAATGCAGAAAATGGGAGGAAGGCAAAGGATGGTGTTGACTTGGGATTCAGCTGGGACAGGAAATCACTGACAGGTTCAGGATCGAAGTCGAACGCTTTAACTCGTCAGCCCACGGTTATCTTTGATGGTAATTCGGCGTGCGACCTCAATGGAAAGAAAGAGGCTTTGAGAAAAGAAGATGGAGGAAGTGGATCCTCGGAAGAACTCCGACGCGAAAAGGAGGTTAAGTAACGGCTATGTAATACAGCAGCGAAAAGCGCAAAAACGATGAATGTGGCCTTCGCTGTAATTTACGATGTACTATGAACCATTTTAGAGACATGCACATTCTTCTTTCCCCATAATCATGGTTATTGGATCAATTGGTGCTGGTCACTTCGCAAAATCGTTGTTTTACCTATGATTAACGTACATGGAGCGAGTGGTTACGAAGAATAGAGAAATCATACTTGGGCTTCGTATCGCATATTCAAGCTGACTTGCTATGACGAAAACGTTCATTCGCAGGTTATAAGACACGCTGAATGATAAAATGACTAGATCAAATGTACGTATACATTACGAGACCCCATTTATTCCATCTCTAGATAGGTCTCTAGAAGGTAAACAACAACAGAATGTAGAAGCTTTACTGGCACCAAAAGACTTGTACACTAAACTTCACATGAGATGAGAAATGCGTTCAAAAGACCATCCTCTTCGGCTTTGCATCACTCGGTATGTCCTCGCGGTAAAATGCACCATATACGCTGTGCGTCTTTTTCTTGATCGTCATCGGAAACTTATCCTGTAGCGCCGTCGCGTCGAACCCAGCTTCACGAAGGACTTTTGCAAACTCTCCCGCAAGCGAGCGTTCGTGCGCGTCACCAGTGAAGAATGTGAGAGATTTGCCCGTGCGACCGCCACGACCTTTAAAGCAAGTGCACATAAATACGCGATATGTAATCGAGAAGATATTGGGAGAAAAGGCTTACCAGTCCGTCCAATACGATGTATATAATCCTCAACGGTCAATGGGAAGCTGTAATTGATGACCGTCCCTACCTCAGGGATATCCAACCCTCTCGCAGCGACATCTGTCGCTACCAGCAATTCTACTTTTCCTGTTTTGAAATCGTCGAGTGCGGACATGCGAGCTGACTGAGAAAGATCGCCATGGATTCCTGCGACACTGAACCCTTGGCGGACGAGAGTCTGTTCAACGCGTGAGGCTTCTTTCTTGTAGAGGACAAAAATGAGGATGCGGAGAGGAGAGGAGGGTGTTGAGGATTTCTTTGAAGATTTGACACCAAGCGCCCGGAGATGCGAGAGAAGACGGGAACTAGGGGTCGTATCAGCTCCTGTGTTCCATCGAGATAAAAATACTCACTCCTTTTCATGTGGATCATCAAAAACTTCGATAGCTAGGGCAAGAAATGGCATATCAAAAAGGCACGGACTCTCTACTTGAAATAACTAACCTTGCTCAACCCTGCGGTTCGCAGACAGGTCGTCGCTTCCAACGGTTACATGCACAGGGTTCCGCTGGAAGGATGCCGCCAGTCTGCGCACCGCGTCAGGCCAAGTCGCGCTGACTGCAGCAGATATGTCAGCACACGAGTCTCGCAAGGATCAGATCAAATGCTTACACATGAGGGTCTGCCTGCTTTCCGATGCCGCGGCGTTCCCTATGATAGTCCGAATGTCATTTTCAAAACCTTTGTCTAGCATCCGATCCGCTTCGTCAAGAACTAGATATGTTACCCTAACCGCATGAACAGCACAAATGCAATAAGAATTGTTTGCGATTATATTGAAAATTAGATATTCCGCTCACCCGGATAAATCGCACGCCCCTTCGTTGACCAAATCTAGGATCCGCCCAGGAGTCCCTACCACAAAGGCCGCTCCTTTCTCTTTCAAAGCTGCCCGCTGCGCATCTTTAGGCACACCACCATACAATGCAACACTTGTGAGACCGAACGGAGTCCCGAGCGCGGAAAGTGTGTCGTGTGTCTGGATAGCGAGTTCGCGAGTCGGGGCTAAGGCGAGCACCGAAATCCGATTCTTATTCCCATTCTTGGGCCTCTTTGGTTCCTTCTTGGAATCCTTTTCATGGGCTGTCGACGGGCCGGAACCGGTACTAGTGTTCTGTACCACACGCGTTACAGCTGGTAAACCGAACGCGAGTGTTTTCCCGCTCCCCGTCTCTGCTATTCCAACGACGTCCCGTCCTTGTAGGGCAGCAGGCCAACAGCATGCTTGGATAGGCGTCGGTTCTTTAAACTTCGAGACCGACGCATGAAGCAATTCAGGTATATACGGCAGGAGAGCCGCGAAAGATATAAATGGCTTGAGAGGGGAGGGAAGTGGGGATGACGGGGCACGCAACGAGTCGGCTTGGACACTGACGGTATTATTGGAGAGGTAGTCAGAGACTTCGGTGTCTGACAAGCAGTTTGAAGGGGGCGCATTGACAAAGGGTAGGGCCTGAGCTTCTATTTGTTGAACGGAGATGGGCTCTTCATCGACATCAATTTCTATCGAAGAGTGAATATGCGCTGACATGGGGACATAGTTCTACGTACCGGCATTCTTCTTGGACTTCTTTTTCTTTTTCTTCTTTGCAGTAGTATCCAAGTCAATTTGAGACTCGGTGGTTGGGTCCGCATGAACCTCCCCAGAGTCCGCATTTCCCTTATTCTTCTTCCTTTTCTGTTTACTGCTCGAGTCGGTGTCGTCGAAAATTTCTACAAGATCATCAGGTTCATTGCTCAGTATGCAGCAAACCAACCAGAAGCTCACCTTTGCTTTTCGAGTCGAGCTTGCGTTTTTTCTCCTTTCCATGAAGGATACTGCTGGTCCCGAAAGCGACGGTAATACTGGAAGAAGAATTGGCCACCGAATCGTTGACTGCCTTCTCCTTCTTGCTTTTTTTTCTGGAGACAGCATTCAAATGTCCATTATCATCTCCAGTCAACTCTTTGTCTCTCTTCTTCCGGTCAATCTTCGCGTCGATATCATCTATTCAATCCATCAAATCGACGAGGGTTAAGGTGAAACTGAACGCGCGTACCGTCACCCTCTCTCTTCCTTTTCCCCTTCTTCTTCATTTTCTTCTTCTCATGCTCGACATAGAGCACAGCCTTGGATTTCTTTTCCGATAGTTCAATTTCTGTTGAAGGTCCTGTGATTATCATGTTGGGAATGAGTGCGGGACGCGGAGTTATGCGCCGTACAGAAATTTACTGGCACGAGAACGCGCGCGAGAGCTAATTTCCCACGGGCACGGAAGAAGGAGCATTGAGTCAAGCGCCGGCACGTCCATATCGATTCTGATTCCTTCATCTTATCCTTTTGCAGCCATGAACTCATCAACTTCAAGGGAATCGGAGATTTCCCAGACACTGTACACGCATCGTGATACATGGGCCATTGTCGCTAATGCATGCAATAGATTGCGTGACGCCCAGCAACCACTGGGTATCGATGAGCTTTGGCCTGGAGAAATGCCTAAGATTACAACGTGAGGTGGTAAATAACGAAAGCGAATCGATGATTGACGCCACGCAAGTCACTTACAGGGAGAATCGTTCTTGCAGTTGCAGCAATTATGCCGGTCATTGAAGAGTGCGGGATCCTCCTTGATCGCCCTGAAGGAATCCCTAGACTTAAAACTTTCGAAGCTCATCGAGGACATAAAGAGCAATGGTCTTGACACGCTTCCCGACGAGCTCCTTGCCAATGTTATCGGATTCTACGTCAATGATGGTAGACTTGTCAGTGGCTCTGATCGTCTTCGTCGAATCGGGTTGTTGGCGGGAGTCAATCGTCGTTTCCGCGACTTGGTATATACGGATCTTGAACTATGGTCAGTCATAGACAAATCTCTTACGGAAACGCAACTTCGGCGAGTTTTGGGAGCAGGAAACGGACCATTGGATATCAAGTTCACGTCGTTGATGTACGTCGAACATTTCGACCTTCTGTTTTCTCATGGTCATAGATGGCGCCGCATTGAGTTCGAAGATTACATATTTTCCTTCGATGGAGATGAGCCTCCTCCTAATCTTTCTTCCTGTCGAGAAATTTCGTTACCAAAGCCTGAATGGGCGAGTTCGGACCAAGATTTTGAGCAAAAGACGACACGATACACGGCATTTTTATCGAATTGGAACGTTCCTGGAGTTCAAAAACTTCATATGTGGGAGGTGGTGCCGGAGAATGGAATGTATAGTGCCTGCACGGAACTCTCAATCCGCCTTCATACCATCGTACACTCTGACCCTCTCCAGTTCGCAAAGTTCATTCAATCGTTAGGCTCGTTACATTCTTTGACGATCGAGATGGACAAGTTTCGTGGGTGCGACCTACGGCACTGGGGTGATGTGCGAATCACACAGACCGTGCTCCCAAATATTCTCTCGCTTTCCGTCCACGTGGATGGCATCGACAATTCGAATGAGTACGACCCGCTGTGCTCTTTTCTCCAATCGCTTCATATGCCAAATCTGCAGGCACTCGATCATCGCATTATATATAGCGAAGAGAAGCAATTCACTCTGGATACCTCCAAATTCCCTTTCTCTCAAAGCTTTGGCAAGTCTATCACATCGCTTTCGATGGAACTGTCTACACGAGGCAGACCGTGGATTGTTGCCATAGCCCGGGACGTAGGCTTAGACTTTACGATGTTCCCAAAAGAGTTCCCAGCCTTGGAATATCTCGACCTCGTCCTTCCGCATGAGAGACCGCACGCCAGTAACTTTGCGGGCCTTTCCTTTCATAAGCACCTGCGTCGGTTAACAATCCACGGATTGCCTTTCGCGTCATCGGGCGAGAAAGAAGTTCTTCGCGTGATGCTGTCCGCATTCAAGAGAGAAAGGAGGACATTGAAGCACCTTCGCTTACTCACTTGTATAGATTTAGAGCGCTACTTGTCCACACAAGACCTAGAAGCCGAAAACCCCGATACTCTTATTACAATGCTTCGTTGCCCTTAATGACTTGTAGACGTCGCTACTTCCCAATGGCAATGAATGGGGTGAGCATCGCAGACCATTTTTATCGTTAGATAAAACACTAATATGACCTTAACGTCAGTTAGATATGAGAGATAAAAGATCGATAGGGCAGAGGATACAACGAAACGGGAAACAGTTGCGAGCGACGTCCTACTTCCCCACCCCCAACTCAGTATCTACTCTTATAAGTTTGGAGGGAGCTACATTCTATGTAAGCCTTTTTGTCATAAACATGTACGCGACAACGAAGAGGGACCGTAATATCAGATAAAGAAAACGAGTTTATAAACCCATGATCACAAGGTTCAAAAGGATCCAGCGGGTACGCCTCGATGAGATACGGTTGGACCACTCTTGTTCTGCTCGTTGACGGCTTGCAAGATCAAGCTGGTTAATTGAATCTTTGGAAAGGGGAAGAACGGCATCAAGACGCGGCGGGTACCTTTCTTTCTCCCGCCTTCTTGAATTTCCGTTTCGTCTCTTTTCTTTCCCGTTTGCTCCTCGAGTCGATTTTCAGACAGGTTCGGTGTGTATGTATGTGCGGCAGGGTGAAGGATCATCATCTTCAAGCTCAGTCCGTGTCCCGTCTTTCTTTTTGTGCTTCTATTTTCCTTCTACTTTGGGACGCCCTTTCTGTCAGCCTCACTTTTCTAATCCTCTCCGTCTGATTCATTTGATTCCCCGAGTTTGCAAACACAAGTCTCTTAAGTGAACGCTTGCTAATTTAGAGCGAGATACGTATGCACCCGGGTCAACGATGCTTCTAATCTCTCTACTCTTCGTCACCGGCTCAGTTTGGATATCTAAGCACTCCTTGTGAACGCACTGTATAGGTTTCGTAGGTGAGTCTTGTCCGTGAAAACGCAGTGGACATCGAATGGCTTTGGAGGGTCGGCAAATGTTATCTTCCACTTCTTTCACCACGGCCTGGTTTTTCTCCATTCTCTCCTTTTCCTTCCTCTCTTTCCTTATTTTAGGCGAATTTGCATCAATTTTCAGCGAGATTCAGGACCTCTTCTGACTAATACCGGAGTCCTTTGCTATCATAGTCTTCGAACGAAGGACGCCCTTAATGATCCTCGTTCGTCAACTAGATGCATGGCAATCAGTGAGCCTTATTCTGAGCATTCTATGTAACCAGTATTGACTTCAGTGCCATAAACGTTTCTGAAACTGAGATACAATCGCTTCTTCGCAGTAACATACAAAGCCTTCACGTATGCAAGTCATGGAGGGAGCGACAACCTGATTTGGTCTGTGTGTACAAGCATTCAACATTTTATCTGCAGTCGAAAACCTCAATGCAAAGAACATAAAATCAATACGACTACTAACAGAAAAATGTTAGATATCGATTCTGCGCATATCGTTCTTAGGCTAAAACCCGACACTTCACGTCATGCTACGTTGCCCTTGAGACCAGAAACAATCTGTCCTTAAGCTTGCTACAGGCGGCTTCGGCGAATCGGTGATATGCTGAATAATCAAAGCTTTGACTCAGCGCATACAGAAGTCCGAAGATCCTCAAGTTAACATTCCCAACTGTTGCATTGCTAGTTTTGGTCGGGCTAGGCCCATGGATACTCTTTAGTCCGAGAAGTATAAGATAGATAGGGTGAATAAAGTGAACGTGGATGAAGCGAGGAGCTGAAAGAGCTCAGAAGCTTGAAGTCGTCCCGGTGTCGCAATGAATTGAGAAGATAACGGCGCAGGTGCATGGCACACGGGATTACTCAGACTAGTAAGAGTATTGAGTATGGTTGGAAAAAAAGAGACGAAAACTTATTATTCTTATTATTAATATGTTATATTCAGTCCGGTTCCGTTGGAATTTAAAATTAAATAGCTTGTTGCTGAAAACGAAGCAAGTGACGTCATAGTCTAGAGCGCTCTTTTATGATGACGTAATCAAGGAACCTCAGCGAGCTCCGTTTCCTACTTCTGTTTTTGGAAAATTAACCGAAGATCGCCGCCCGACTCCTTCCTTTCTTGCCACGACCTCTCCTCCCGACACACCCTCCCTTCCTATCCGAGTCTCCTTCACCTTCTACCACAACCACAACCTCACCATCGAGGACGACAGAGACGACGACGGCCATTGACGTACACGCCGTGCTGATGGATGGATTCTTTGGCTCGACGCCGGCTCAGCCAGCCATCGACAATCGCAATGAGAAAGAGGATATAGATCTCTTTGCTCAGGCAATCGCTGGTCGCTTCAATAATCCCGACAAGCCATTGCTTACAGCAAGGCTTTCTCCAGCGCATTTCTCCTCATCGTCAAACTCACCATCCAAAATGTCCAACGTCACCCCTACTGGCAACGTTAGCTCATCGTCTATCACCAGTGGGTTCCCCCGAATGCCATTCAACTTAACGGCTCCGAAGCGCTCGAAGCCTGGACCTCTTCCCTCTTTACCATCATCGTCTTCATCGGAATTTACCACCGCAACTGCTTCGACGCTCCAAGATATCCTTAAATCTCCAAATATTCTTATCATTGATGTTCGACCCCATTCTTCCTACTCATCATACCGATTACCAAATGCAGTCTCTCTCTCTGTACCTTCCACCTTACTCAAACGCCCCGCATTTAGTTTACAGAAGCTAGCCATAATGCTTCCGTCGATTTCCGCTCGCACTCGATTCCAGGCCTGGAACAAGGCGTCACGAATTCTCGTGTATGACGCAGACTCGGGGACCTTGCAAGAAGGTTCAAACCTTCTCGGACTCATGCGCAAGTTTCGTTCCGTGCATTTCCCCGGCGATGTCGCGTGGCTGCAGGGTGGCATTCAATGTCTCTGGAGGGAACACAGGCATTTGGTTGATGAAAATCCTCCCTCGGACGATGAAGAGGAATCGGAAGGGCCTTCTGTTCTTAGAGCACGGAACCTTCCTCAGTCAGCCTTCCAACAATCGTCAACGAACATGAAACTTGACACACGAAATGTACGGGACTCGCAACCCGTACAGTCAGGCGCCTCTCAGCATGATTCTTCGCAACGAATGACAGCGTCAAACCCGTTCTTCGACAACATTCGCCAAAACATGGAGCTGTCGCAGGGTATAACAGAGCGAATACCCCTACGGCTTTCACCCTCCGTTGCTTCGCGTGTACGAGAAATACCTTTTGTTTGGCTGAGAAATATTGTCAGGAAGGCGGGTCATGATGAAGGAACTGAAGCACTTGCAATGCAATTCTACAAGATAGAGCTTGGCGAACAAAGAAGGCTGCAAGGTGTCATGGCTCACCATTCGAACCAAAGTGATTTGAAAACAAGCTCGGCCGAGAAGGGTAAGGTACCGGCAGCCGTAACTTCAGATGGGATATTTCCGTATAGCATTATTGCGGGTGTTGAGAAAGGAACCAAAAATAGGTACGCTTTCGCTATCCTCCATGCACAAATAAGCACGTACTCATGATTCATCTCAGGTACCAAAATATATGGCCCTTCGAGCATAGCCGCGTACGCCTCAAAGAACAAGCCCATGATGACTACGTGAATGCGTCACACGTTCAACCTTTGGGTACTCGGAGACGATATATCGCAACACAAGGCCCTCTTCCAACAACTTTCGCGGACTTCTGGTCGTGAGTATTCTGCTTGTTTATCATTGGAATCCAAATGTAGCTCCTCTTGTTTTTAAGTGTGGTTTGGGAGCAAGATGCACGCGTCCTCGTCATGTTGACTAAGCAATGGGAAGGTGGAAGCATCAAGTGCGGTCGGTACTGGGCCGATGGTCAATATGGCCCCTTTCGCCTCAGGTGCTTACACAGGGAAGGTAGCGAGGAAGAAGAAGATCCCGGCGGTGGATCATTTTTCGGAGGGAAGTCGGACCGGAGGTCTCTTTCAGTCGATGACGGACACAATCATACGATCCGAAGGGTCTTTGAGTTGTCGCATACAGGGTGTCCGGACGAAAAAGCAAGAACTGTCACGCAGCTGCAATATCTTGGATGGCCAGACATGGACGTTCCTGCCAGTCCGAAGAGTTTGCTGAAGCTGATGTGGGACGTTAATAAGTTGGCTGAAGCATCCCGGGATGAAAAGGGGGCAAAACCAATCCTTTTGCATTGCTCGGCTGGCGTGGGTCGAACTGGGGCCTTCATCATGATCGACGCTGTTCTAGACGGAATAAGGAACGAGGTTCGTGCCCGGATTTTGAGAGAGAAGGCGCGCTCGTCGTCGACGTCGACGGTGTCCGATATTGCAAACATCAGAGCTGATGTGTGCACACCTCACCAAGGTCAACTTCAGCGGGTCCTTAGTGAGAATGCAATGGATGTAGATGCGAAGAGTAGCGTATTTTACCCTCCAGCGTCCGCACCACCGAAGTCACCCACTCCACCATCAACAGTAGGGAGTCAGTCGATTCATTTCCATCGTGAGCGCCTCACGCCTGTCCCACCATTCCAAACTTCAAATCCTGTAGGAACACGGGAAGGGCAGGAAGTAAGCGAGTCCAACCGAGGTCAGGTCGTCAGACTCTCCATGGCGGGTAATGATGCACCGGATATCCACATTCCACTTGTGCCGTCGTCGGCGAGCCCGTCCGCGCAGCTTCAGACACCAAAGCCAAATGCATATAGGAGTCTGGAACCATCAGATTCTGGGTCGGGTGGAAGTGGTATAAGGTCACCCGTGCTTGTCCCGAACCAGACGCACCTACAGATGCAGCATCAAGAGTTGCTTCATCGTCGCATACAACATCACCAGCAACAACAATTGGAATCAGAAAGTAACCATCGGCATGAAAGGGAACAGAAGTACTTTCAAACGCTCTCACACCACAGTAAACCGGTCATGAACGATTTCACAATCGCCGATGCGGATTCAATGTTCGAGAATGAAACCAACCCGGACTTTGCGATGGATATCGAGGCTGTACCTCGCCCCGAGACGGTGATACGTGTTAAAGCGAAGGGCAGTGGTGGATCAGGCAGCGGGAGTGGGAGTACGAACATAAGCGGTGAAAGAAGGAACTCGGGCAGTGGTAGCAGCAGTGGTAGCGGGTCGGGCTCCGATGGACACCTCACTCGACCTCTGAGAAAAGCATTTGCTAATATGAGTAGCGCCGACGATGAATCTGGGGTCATGGAAAAGTTTGACATGATGCGACCACGGTGGTCCAAGGGGTCAGGCAACGAGAACGGGAGCGGGAGTGGAGAGGTGTCTGCAGGAAGCTCGTCAGATGTTAGTGGGAAAGTTTCGTCAGATAGCGTTGGAAGCGGGTCAGGATCTTCCCTTGGATTAGGAGCGTTCTCCAAACTGGGCGTCGACTCACCAGTTCCTTCACCGAGTCATAAACGCGAAGGGTTGAACTACCAGCCTGCATCAGCGGGAGCTGTCGTCACGATTCCGGAGGGCCGGCCCTTACCTCCCCAATCCCAGTGGCCTACGAATATTTCAATGCAAAAACCAAGCCTTCTGGCGCCAAAACCACTACGACTGCAGCCAGCGGTACCTAATCTCTTCAAAGGTATGGAATCGAACTCCAGGCACTCAAGACCGACCGCGCAGTTGCCAGCACGGCATAGGTATGGAGGGAGTAAACGATCATCCTCCGTACAGTCTACTACGAGCACATCACCCTCCGTTCCATCATCATCGTTGGAATCAAATTTACAATCGTCAGCGACCGATTCCTTCGAAACTCCTCCATCTGGCTCATCTTTACAACCTTCCAGATCACCATCGTCTAAGCCATCTTTCGATGACCGGCAAAATGAGAATGACGGTAGGAACGAGACCAGAAAGGGTATGATGCAAGGGCGTGAACATGGTCACAGCGTCGGCTTCGGAAGTGATTCTGGTCTCGAGTCTGGGAAGGGCAGATCGACGGTTCATCACGATATTGAATCCGATTGGGACTCTCCACGGAAAGCCTACGATTTCGCATCGCCACGTGCCCTCCATAGTAAAGACTCACCTCCGCTCCTCTCGTCTTTCGAGGATCCCATCCAACAAGTTCTCGAAGACATGCGCGAGCAGCGTATGTCACTGTGTCAAAGTCTCCGACAGTACGTGTTCGTGCATAACGCTATCGTCGAGGGCGCAATCGACGTCGTGGACCAAGAGCGCTTGCGAGCCGACGCACGGGCTGAGGAAATGTTTAATGTAATGGAGACAAGCCCACCGCTGGATAAGGTACTGACGAAACGGCCCAGTATAGACTTGTCAGGAGCAGCTGTGAGGGATATGGATCAGGCGGAGCTTGAGTTCGCGGTGGGTGGGGATGGGGGTGTTGAAAGCGGTGGGAGCGGCGAGTTCTCGGGAGGGGCTGACGGGAATGCGTGTGGGGGCAAGCGAGGCGCGAGTCCGACAGAGTTGACAAAGAAAGATATGAAGGGGGAAGTGGCACTGGCGAAGAGGCCGAGCGTGAAGAGGGGGAAGAGTACGAGCCCTGGAAATATCTCGGTCTCGTCTCCAGCTTCGCTGTGAACACGGGCGACGAGGACAGTGTTTATCAACCCGGAAAACCTTATAGACGGCCATTAGTGGGAATTGTTGACTTGAATTTCTCTACCTCAGGTAAAGGACGCTCCGTTCATTTGTTGCATATGGTCACCCGCTTTGCTCTCTTGTCACTGCACTACATCTTCATTTCTTTCATTCTTTTTTTGATATCATTCAGATCATATCACATTCGTCCATCATGGAACATTATGCATATGACTTACATCGGCAGACTTATCCGCCTGCTTTCCACTTCATTCGTATTTTAATCACCCAGATTGTATTATTTCCTTGCTTTCTTGTGTCCACTGTCGCATTCTTCATCATCACCCCATTCATGCATAATCATTTCCTCTCTACATTTTCTCGGTAATCACATAGCTGCATCGCATGTATACGTATACACGATCACGGGCACGATACTCGGTAACGACGGGACAGTGTACACATTCTTGATGTCTTGACGAAACAAACTTCATGTATCTAGTTTGTACGTATATACATAGCTTTCTAACGTTCACCAACGTCTTATGCACTAAAGTAGATGTGTATGTAAGGTGTAGAATCCAACCATTGCGTTGCGCTAGTCGTCGCCAAACTTATTCTGTCGCTTATGTAACACCCACTCGCGTCCCTCGCGTCCATAGGGAGGGAATGCGGGTCTCCCGTGCTCCATACTTTTGCACACTGACTACACGAACGGGCTGCTGTATCTGTGATGGCCGCGAGGCCCGCTATAGTACTGATATCTACTTCAATAGCATGGTAACTCGATGCTTGAAATTTCTGAGCTCCCGGTTCGAGGTTTCAAGTATGGCTACGAGTAGGGAGTCGCCACCACTGGTACTAGTACACAGTATTTTTTCCGAAACAAAAGGATGGTGAAGTCTTGTAGACTCATGGCGATTCACAACTGGGTTTCAAAGCTCAGTTCAAGCCGATGGAGCATTCGTGCATGGAGACGCGGAACGTACCGACGACCCCGGTGTCGGTGTTGATGTCTGCGGCGAAAACTCTTGAACTCTCGTGGGTACGTACAGGCTTCTACACAGTTTCGAATTGTATTTGAATTATGCAATAACACGTTCCTACCAAAATGCTTTCAGGTCTGGAAATACCAAGCGATCCGAGTCGTCGATGAAGCCCTAGTCAATAACACCAACTCGTGGTATAATGACTACACTGGCAGCTCTAACTAAAGATTCAAACTCTTCAATTAACTTGTGCTCATTTCGAGGCTACAGACGCCCTGATATTCCTCGCCGATAAACCGCTCTGTTTGAAACCGCTATCGACTTGTGAGGATACCGGCTTCGGCATCCCTAAACCCTGGTATTCTTTCCTTGGCTTATGTGGCAAAGGTGTCCACAAAGCTCGAAACGCGTCTCCAGCATCGCTTCGCTCTCGGAAGTCCGCTCGAGGCCGTCGATCGTAGTCCAATTTCAATCAACTCCTTGGTGATTTGGGCGGCGTATGCTGGTTACTTGGAAGACCCAGGTTTAAATTTCTGGTTCTGAAGGGACACGCGTTCATAGTCGTCGAGTTTCAAGGAGGCCGAAAACCCGGCCTTGCCATGAAACTGCCTCCTGGTATCATCACACTATGTTTCTTGGAATCGCGATGGTCAGTCTCTGTTGTCAGGATTTCGAATTTCTGAGTAAACCAAATTCGTTGTTGAGCTTCGCCAGATGTCGAGTGCTAGTGTATAAAAGACCCAGGAGAGAGTGGGCCTTTCACTCATCATCCAGCTTCAGCAATTCGACTTAGTAACCACTTCAAGTTTTCAAGAGCCTGAGAGATCGCTCACCAGATACCTCCAACATGCCAGCACAAAAGTACAAGACCCGCGACCTTTCCGAGTCTCCCGAGCCAAGTGCGTCCAACATCCCCAGCTTTAAGCAGGCCGCAGCCATCCTCGCCGGTCATTTCAAGACGAAGGGAATCGACTATGTTTTCATCGGGGGCTTTGCTTTGAAGCTGCTCGGACACGCTCGTAACCCCGGAGACGTGGATTGTGTCGTCGATGGCAAGTTGGCCGAAATTTACACGAAGCTCGAGAGCATCGATGGGTGAGTGCATGCTAATCACAGGAATTGAACTGGGGCATAAATGATTATATTCATAGGCTGTGGTTGCCTGAGTCCAAGCAGTTTAGTGGTGCCATGAAAATCATGGTCACAACCGACGATATGAAAGTCAGGATCGATCTCCTCGAGTCTCGTATGTGTTTTCTTCGCCTTAATATCGACCGACCGCCTTTTGAGATATTCTTCGCAGGTGGAGAGCTCGCGTCGAGATCGATCGACCACATGAACAGCCCCCAGACCACTACCGTCGAGGGAACCCAAGTCAACGTCTCCAATTTCACCAACCTCATCAACAGCAAGCTCAAGGCGTTCAGGGACCGGGAAGAGGAGAAAGACGTCCTCGACCTCGAGTTCTTGGTCAGCGCCGGGAAGAACAAGTATAAGACGGAGAACGTGAACCAGAATCACGTTAAGGTTCTGTGTGAGAGTTATCCGGAGGAGATGAAGAAGAATAAATCGCAGAGGAAGAAAATCGTGAAGGGGTTGGAAAATGAAAGCAAGCTTAAGAAGCTTGGGCACGCTTGCACCATCCAGTAATCGCACTACTTCTATCTAGGACTAGGAATAATTATAGTAATAGTAGTTAATATAAAGAAAATATACGTTATCCTTTGATAAAGTCTCTGGACAATGCTTGGAATTCCGGAAAAGACACACTCATCGAATACATTTTTTGAACTCGAAGACTCGGAGTAAGTGAGCCCTTCAAGCCGATCGTCATGGTTAACCACAGCCCCGGGTTGGAATACCAATTGCCTCCACACGGCGGAATCGACGACGGTTCAGTGTTCACCCGTGTTAGTTTCAGGAAGGCAGGAAAAGTAAGGGAAGGGAATACCGCGACGCGACGCGTCGCGCGGCGCGGCAATCCCTGAACAAATTACCTAACGATCTATTTTTGTCTTTTACTAGTACTCATTCATTCATACAACTTACTTCGCTTCACTTCACTCTCACTGGTACACCGTTGCTCCCTTCCCGAAATTCCAGCTCAAGTCCAAATTCGAGAAACAAAGAAAAGGCAGGAAAGAACAAAGCTGCATGCTGCATCATGATAGGCTTGCTCCGGGGAATCGGGGAATCCTTGGTCGACGTTCAATATTAATGGTCATTGGCGTTGTTAGATGATCAATGATCAATGATCATTCACGGGAGGAAGTATGGAAGTAAGGAAGAAGAGCTAACTTAGGAGAGCTATTGGGAAGGACGTGCCATCGTCCATCGTCCATCGCGTACTAGTAGGCGACTGCGACGACGAGGCCGAGGCCGAGGCCGGGAGAAGCTCAAGCTCAAGCTCAAGGGAGAAGAAGAGAAGAGAAACGGTGACGCCACGGGAGCCCAAGCACTGAAAAGTTAAAAGCGAAAGGCGAACAAAAGCGAAAAGCAAAAGACAAAAGACAAAAAACAAGAACAAAAACAAAAACAAAAACAAAAACAAAAACAAATCGAACTTGAAGTAGTTCGAAAACTTGAAGCACGGAACCGGGGAACCGGCGAAGAGGGGAGTCACAAAAGCACTACCAACGACGACGACGACGACGACGACGACGACAAGTGTCCACTCAGCTAACATTGCGGCGGATCCAAAAAGAAAAAAGAGATCCAAGAACATGAGAAAAAAACCAAGTGGAAGCGGGAGTGGGATGGAGTAGGGAAAGGGATAACAGAAGACATGCGTCTACGTTACGTACATAACCGTACAAAAGAAAGAAAAGAAAGAAAGAAAGACCACATGCATCGTCAAAGCGTCAAAGCGTCAAAGCATAAGCGCATCGAGAAATGTCGAAATGTCGAGTTGAAATTTGAATCGGTGAAGTAGGGCCGGTCACGGTCACGGGTGTTATTGCGGAGGCTGCGTGCGTCTGCCATCCGGTTCATTTGGTTTCGGCCACGACGTCTTCAACCGGCCTGACGTGACCCGTCTCGTCCATGCGTGCGCTGTGACAGAGACAGAGATGAAAAGGGCGTGAATATTAATGAAGGTTAGTAATGCATTGATGTCCGATATCCGATATGGCAGTGACAGTGACAGTGGAAGGGGAATTGTGAAATAAATAAAAAGGATTGGGAGGTGAGGTGATGGGACTCGGAAGTCTGGAATTGGATCGGTTTTGGCGGGGATCATACGTATGTGACGATCCCCCACACGACACGACACGACACTTCAAACGTCATCGGACCGGGCTGTCTACCCCGCATGCATACACTCAATCTACCTGGAGGCCGAGCCGGTCTGTGTCTTTGACGTCCAGACACAAAGAATATATGAATGGGTGAACGACAGAGCCGGAAGGCCGCCGTCAAAGCAAAACTCCGAACTCCGAAGCCGAAGCCCAAACGAAAGAGAAAGAAAGAAAGAGAGAACTCGAAAAAAAGACCCGGAGACAACTCACATATCCTCATCCTCGAACGCCGTCGTGTTCTTCACACGCACCACCAACATCGGGAGCGCGAAGAGCAGTCCGGCGACGAGGAGCACCCACGTGGAGATGAAGATGTTCATGAAGGGCTCGCCGACGCCGTCTGCGCGCCAGATGCCGGCTGCTCCTGCTGATTGGAGGGATTTGTCTGGATTTGAGGCAGGTTAGCGGTTGAGATAGAGAGAGAGGGGAGGGAGAAAGACAGAGAGAGAGGGAGAGAGAACGAAAACGCACAAAACCCAGTCATATACGCCAACTTCGCCGGATCGTTCGAAATGGCGCCCATCATCCAATACGCCGTCGTCTGCCACATCGCATCCAAGACCCCACAGAAAATATACAACCACACGCGCCCCACATAGCCTTTATCATGAATATCCACAAGCGCCGTCTCGCCCGCCTTGAGGCTCGCGCGCGTGTACTGGCGTTGGTAGAAGAACGCCCAGATGTGCACGATGAAGACCATGAGGAAGAGGACGGTCCAGCCGAGGAAGGCGCGGGCGCGCCGGGTGAGGCGGGGCGTGTCGAGGAGGAGGCCGATGGCGATGGAGCCGAAGATTTGGGAGGACCAGTAGAGGAAGTTGTTGAGCGAGCGGGCGCGGATGGTGAAGAGGGCGCCGTTGTAGTCGTTGAATTCTGCGGTGCGGTGCGGTGCGTTGCGTGGGGTGCGTGCGTGCGTTTCAGAAAGACGGTCATCAATACTACTTCACACAGCTCGGACAAGTGAAGGAGGAATCACGAAAAGACACTCACGCCACGTATAGAACCAATTACTCGCAAAGAACATCGGGAAAAGCAACATGATCATCGGATCGTTCCTCAACGCGACGTACAATCCCACAATCTCCGACTTCCACGACGGATGGCGGGGTAAGATGACTTTTGTTCCGTCCGTGCGGACCATGTTCTTTGGGTCGGCCATGACGAGCGGGATGATGACGCCGATGACTGTCAAGACGATGAAGCCGATCTGTGTGATTCGATTCGGTAGAGTGAGTATGAGATAAGATAAGATAAGAGGTTGGGGGAGGGAGGCAGTGGCTAACTCACATAGGTCCCATTGCTAACTACAATAATTTAGAGAGGTCGTGTACATCAGGTCTTACGCCGGAAACAAGTACTAGTAAACCCGAAAACAGAACTCACCACCTCCAGCCTATCGAACCAAAAGCGCGATTTCGTTAGCCTCGTCTCGTCTATCCTCAAAGTACTATAGTCCCCAGGAGTGAAGGGGGAACGTACCGTCACATGAATGTTCTCCCCCAAAGACACCGCTGCGCCAACGACGCCGCCCAGGTTGAAGATGGCCCAGAAGACGGCGATGAACGTCCCTTTTTGGTTCTCTGTTTACCGAGTTCGTCCGTCCGTTCGTCCATATCCAGGTATTTCGTAGACCGCAGATGCGCAGATGCATCGCATTGCATGAGAATGAGAATGTGTGTGTGGTGTGCGGTGTGTGGTGTGTGAGTGAAGTTCGGGTACCGGCCAGAGGTGACCGAGTCCATCCCCATTCCCATCAACGTTCGAGCGTTCGAGCGTTCGATAATGTTTCGAGTTTTCAAGGAACCGGAACCGGAACCGGGATCGAATGTATTATGTATTGAAAGGAAGGACGCCATACGCCATAAAAACGAAACGAAGAAAAAAAAAGGCACGATCAAATCAGTAAAATGGCCAATAGATCCCGGGCATGGGTAAGGTTTATGAAAGAATATTAATCGTGTGGAGATTGAGTTGGAATTGCTCAGAAGCTTAAGAGCATCGAGCATCGAGCAAAAGACCTGAGGACACGATGGATTCAATCGAATCGATAAAGGTGAGAAGCAGCGCCGATCACTTCGGACATAACGGGTCAGGGGTCAAGGTAAGCTGGTACCGACGCGGAGAAATCCAGAAGCGCCCCCCGAGACCCAAGACCCGAGAGTCAGAGAGCCCCCCGCTCAATTTCTCACCGCGCTTCTTTCCTTCTCCTTTTCAATCGTTATCAACAACTCAGGGCTCCAAAATACCTCCACCAAGTGACGCCGGACGCCAAACGAACGAGTAACGAGTAACGAGGGGAAGTGAGAGGAAAAAAGAGGAACTCACCGGTGGGATACGCAAGCATGATCGAGCCTTGGGCGGTCCACAGGAGGCCGGCGCATAGCCCGAGGACGGCGCCTGATGCGATGACGAAGGCGCCGGCGTGGGGGTGGATGTTGAGCGCTCTGAAGACCAAGTCAGTACTGGTGACTTCTTTCATTTTCAGAACGAAAATGAAACGTACAGGTATGAGCCGATGTAGAGGCAGTACCCGAAAGTGGAGATTTGGAGGGTAAGTTTCGCACCGAGCTTGTTGATGATGGATCTGAATGGATTAGCACGACAGAAGTGTTAGAACATAGCCATATTGTCATTGTCATTAATATTGGACGCCAGCCCCTCTCCGACGATGAATTTGAAGAATGGAACGGTCCGTCCGTCCGTTATGAAGAAAAAGAAAATAGGGTGAAGCTGAGATGGTACCGCTGCTGGCTGACTGTAGCGCCCCGCGGAGAGCGTATTGATGTTTTATTTAGGATACGGATACGGGCGCGCCAGCTGGCGTCCTGCGAGACGAGGGACGGGGGGGACCATGTGCATGCATTATCCCGATCATATGCACGCACACCTCCTGAGCGGTCCACTATCACTATCAAACCCAATCCTTATCTCCACACCACACCCGCCCATCCGCCCCATCACAGCACATCTCGTCGCTCTCCCCACCATACACACCGTACACCCCACACCACCTCCCACAAACACGAACGCAAACCACAAACCACAAAACACCCGTACTCACCCCGAAAAGAACGCCATGACCGCAAACGTCGCATACACCGCCGAGTTCGCGTTCGCCCCCGTCGTCTCGTCAAGCTGGCCCCCGCCTCCCAACCCATTCACGGCGTTGAACAACCCCGGACTCATGAAACACACGAAGCCGAGGAGGACGACCTGCGTGATGGGTTTGTAGTAGATCGCTGCGAGGCCTGTGCGCGCTGGTGGTGCGGGTTGGGTGACGGGTCCGCTACCGCCGCCGCCGCCGTCGGCGATGGTAGAGCCGGAACGGCGTTTCTCGATGTCGGACATTGTGTAGGGGATAGAGGGCTAGGGTTAGGAGAGGACGAACGCTGGGAGGAGGGGGAAAGGAGGGGGTCCTGGAGGACACCGGTGAGGGGAAAGGGCGGGTATATAAGCACCGTCTGGACTGGGAGATACTCAGAGTCAGAGTCAGCAGGAGCGGGCTACAGATGCCATGTATTTGATGATGAGGATGATGGAGAAGGACGACTGTCACGATCTTCTATTTTACAGTTTTCCGGAGACAATTCAAATCGATATGCAATTCAACGGCGGCGGCGTGTCGTAGTGTCGTGTGCATATGCATATGCCGGCTAATCGATCCCGATAAGCCGGCAAGTCCGGAGTCTTCGTATCCGGTGCCGGCGCCGCCTGGCGGACACGACTGCAACAACTTGAACTCAGCTCCGAGTCGAGGTGTTCTCGCACCGTCGTCTGTTCAGTGTTTTCTACTTCACCAGAGCAGCTACAAACTACAGTTGCCGTGACCCTCCAAAACACTTTCGACCATCCAGCACCAGCACTGACACCACCCCCGCCTCCGACTCCGACTCGGTACGTACGCCCACTCCCCATTGCTCCCGCCTCCCACTAGTACTAGCACGATCAATGAAATCCACTTCATCCAAAATTAGAGAGAGAGAGAGAGGAACTTAAATATTAATGTAAGGACAATTCGCCGATGATTCTTCGAAGCAGGGACGCCCACCACACCTTAGTCCTTAGCACCTATGTCGGTAATTTAACAAACGACGACACCGGCGCCATGTACTGTACTGTACTGTAGTCTTCTTCTTATTTCTGGCTGGCTCTTTATCTCTTCATCTCTTTATCGGCCTCCCAGCATCTGCTTCTGAGGAACGGGAGCGGGTACTCCCGAGTTCGAGTTCGAGTTCAAGTTCAAAATGCAAACATGCATGCGCATTGCGCTTCGAGTTCGTTTTGGGGGTTCTCAAGTTCGCAGGACTCGAGATGCTTCTCTTCAGCCGTTCGACCGCCTCATCCGAGTCAAACCTTGAGAGCGGGAGCGAGAGTGAAACACTTACCCTTACCCTACCCTACCTTACCCTACCTTAAGCTTCCCACCAGCAAAGATGCGCTTGGGATGTAACGTCTCCCACCGCGATCCATGATCCATGATTCCGAACAGCAATACTAGGCTACGTGCTATCGCATTATCGCATTATCATCTGTATCTGTAACGAGACCGAAATCGACTCACCCATTCACATTCACATCATCCTTCCTACTCTAGTAAAGCGCCTCAAAGGGGTGATATAGGGGGAAAAAAAGACATTTAGGCAAGTCGATCCGGGTCAGCTAACCGTACGGGAATCCAGGTAGAACTGGACTCGATGCTGAGCGCAACGTGCGGTACACGCGACTACTAGGTGAGCACACAACTAAAGCTTCTTCACGAGCAACGAGCAATATTGATAGCACCGACCGACAGACGCATGAAGTAAAGTAAAGTCAAACGGATGCATTGAAGATACAACAACCAACACCAAGCTGCCTCGGAGAGCCGGAGTCAGAGGCACAACATCACCATCATCATCTTTCCCGTTCCACTACCGTTGCCTTGCCTTACCGCCGAATCGAACTTCAAACAAACCGAACCGCAACCACCATCCCGTAAATCCGAAAAGGATGGGACGGATACGGATAAGGAAACATTTGATCGCTCCGCAGGCGTGACGACGTTATGATAATATAGTCAATGGACAATGGACATGGAAGTTAGAAAAAGGGAGAGAAGAAAACGTGATTTACTCTTCTGAAGAGAAAGAAAGAAAGAAAAGAAAACGCAACAGACATTGACTGAGACATAAAACTGGAGATAAGGAGATAAAGGGGAGGAAGAAAGAAAGAAAAAGGGAGGGGGTCAAAGGGACGAAAAAGATGCAGCTTCGTGTGGTTATGGATCACAGAAAGAGAAAGAAACCGAAGACCGAAGAAAGGAGTCTCTAGCGAGTGTACAAGCAACGGCGCCCTTCCCAACCAGATTTACCACTGGCATCAGCGCAAGTTACCGCAAGAAGCCGACATCCCTTCCACATCCCCCGACCTAGCCGCCTACCGCGCACTCGCAGGGCATTTACTCAACGGTCGCGGTATTCACGCGGTCACGGAGCCCGTCTGCCGACGCCGTCGTCGTCTGCTGAAATCCAGACACTTGCCTGTTGTTGACGTTCGCGAGGACGGGCTTGAGCACAGCGTAGTAAGCCTTTTCGGCGCCCTGAAGAAATAGGAGATTATTAGGTAAGCAACAGTGCGGGCTGAAGAGGCCAGTAAAAAATAAAAGGGAGGTAGGCGTGCATCATCTCAGGGCATGGCATCATGCGCGCGTCACACATGCGATTTTCGATGCCCAAAACTGCAACACAAAAATTGCACAGGAACCAATGTCTCGAAAAATGACTTACGCGGAAAGCAGGGAGTTGGAGCCAGAGGACGAAAATGGCCTTGAACGCAAAGTACCAGGGGAAGTAGTATAGGACGGCACGGAGCGCGAAGCTTTCCAAGAAATTGAAGAAGCCGAAGACTACCCAGTACGTGAGCCACTGGACATCATCCCTGACTCCCGGACTTTCAATGGCCTTGAAGGAGAGGAAAGCGGGAAGGCCCCAGCCGATGAGGTTGGAGACGGGTGCAGCGAGGGAGTTAACGAGTAGGAGTAGAGCCAGAAGGAAGACGGAGCCGATGGCGGCGTATGCCTTGGGCACCTGTGTGCGCTGCTCGAGGTTGTTGAGGGCCGGGTACTTGGAGAGCTGCGGAATGATAAGGATAGGGAATGAGTCAAACAGGCTTATGATGATGATGGAATATACGTGTCGCAACTAACCTCCTTGTCGAGCTGAGAGATGTAGAAGTTGGCCTTGTTAGAGGCCTGTTGGAAGGCCGGATGTTGCTGGACTCTCTCTGCGGCGGACATCTGGGAGAAGGAATGATGTCAGGGCGACACGCACACGAGACGATAGAATCCAACACAAAGTGGAAAAAAAGAGCGACCCTGTGGCACGTAGCGCCTGACGACTGAAAACGCACACATACCTTTATATAAAAGTATCACAAGAATATGAATGAGAAGGTCGTGAAGGATGGAGCGGAGAGTGTCGTGTGAGGAGGTCGTCGAGGAGCGTTGAACGTTGGAGGGAAAGGGAGAAGAGAGGAGACGAGCTTTTCAAGCCAGGCAACGTCATGCATTCCAATTTTCACACGCACACCCTGGGCCTCTCTCTTCAAAAAGATTACCTAATATAGTATTCGACACGTCGCGCTTTGGCACGGTAACGATCATCTGCTGCTGCGCTTCACTTCACGCTTCTCTCGCCGTCCACGACCACCATCATGCCCGGTGCTGACCCAGAGTCTTACAACAGGATTGTCGTATGCTCATTTCTCTTCTGTATTGGTGAAGTCCCTACTCAAATAATTGGAATCGGCAGGAGTTACACAGAACGCTCCCAGCATTCTCGCCTTACATCTCAGATGCGCTCCTCCCTTACCTCGCATTCTTCCTCCTGGCAGGCACGTTCTCGTTAGCTTTTTACTTCACAACGTATGTAATCCTCCTAGTCTAAAAAATACTATACAAATGTAGCTGACGCATCCTGTCGATATACGCAAACAGACTCCCAAAGAACTCGCTTCATAACGAACTCTACTACGGCGGAATCGCTAGCTGTCTAGGCGGACTCGGTGTCGTCGCACTCTTCTGCTCCGTCGGTGTCTATGTGTAGCCTACGCATGTCTGATGGATGCGTGCCCAAAATTTTGAAATTCGCTTTGCTGTGATGTGCTTTTCGTGCGTAATAAGGTATGCGAGAGGGCGCTGGTCGTGTGTTGGTGTGCCGAGATAAGATATGCGCATGCGAAACTCGTGGCTCGCGTGCGGCTCTTCGTGAACCGATTTCGACGGTGTTTTAGTCTTTATGTGTTTTGTGTACTCGGGGAACATGAACGCGTTGTATATGTGAGAAAACTAGTTGTTTTGGCGCCAACCATGTCGGCACGAGACACACTGGATTACGATGGGTCGAAACACCCGAACGTTAATGACATCCATGCAAGAATAGCTTTGAAACATACAGTAAGCAGGATTGTAGATCCTTCGTCCGCACTTCGCATCTGTACAGAACGCATTGTAAGCCCTTCACTCATCAAAAGATAGTAGCGAACTCGGAACTCGCCTGCTTTTCGACCGAGTACGCCTCGTGGTAGCCACATGCAGGGCATTGCTCGGTGACCTGGGTTTCAAACGATGAATGTTACCGACAGTTTGAGTCTTGAATACACTTTGACTCACAATCATGCGTGTCTCTCCGCTCTCGTGCACCTTGGTCTGCGTCTTTCGCTTCTGGCGCAGAGCAGAAGGGAATGCGTCAGGATGCGAGCGAGTAGTGATGACGATGTTTTCATATTCTATCTCACCATCACCTATCAGATAATATTCATCTTTCAGAAACGAGAATCACGAACCCGACGCTTTCTCAGTGAACCCGCATTGTTCGCAAGGGATTTCTTTGGCATCGCTAGTCGGAAGGTCCAAGAGTGTCCCACAGTCGGGGCAGAATAGTAGCGATCCTACAATTATTTACGTTCTTATGCAAAGAGAATGGCATGATATGCATGTACGTACCTATCTTGTGCGCAGACTTGGCCATGGTTGTTTCAAGAAACTTGTGCTATGCCGGCGAAAACTTGGCCGCAGAAGAAGCAGCGCGAAGCGCGTGACCTACAAACTTCCAAATCAGGACAAATAAACGTCGATCCGGAAGAACCAAATGTCGCCACGGTTTCATACCGCTTCGAGTCGGTCATCGTGCAATTCCTTCAGCGGTCTGTTCGCCACGGCATCATCCACTTCTTGTCCTCGCTTTATCTCTAAGTCAAGATGAGAAAAAGACAGTCCAGATTATGCTCTTTGATTGGAAATCTCGAAACATCCCAAACGACGAATCTGCTTCCTTAGTAGACGGGAAAGCGGCCGCTGCAAAGGAGGAAGGGACTGCTTCAGAAGGAGGTACTAACGAGAATGTGCGCCACATCCTACGCCTCATACGTTACTGTGTTGGGTATGTCACTCTATATAAAATCTATCTTTCCCTTTTGCTTTCTTCCCGAAGGCGTCTTTCTTCTCTTCTCCTTCCTCCCTTTTGCGGCGCCTCTCCCCTCCCCTTGTTATTTTTCTTTCTCTTGCGCTACCCTTTCCCGTCTTCACCAGAACGTCGACGTTCATTCGCCATAGTTTTCTCACCAAAGTTTTCATACGAATTTTTAATCGTCCATAGCGCCACCAACAATTTCTTCAATTTCTGTCTGCGATGATGAACGCCATGCAGGACGCGACGTTCTTGCAAAACCTCCCAGACCAACAACAGGCTCTTCCTCCCTTCTCACCAGTCAAATACGAAGCGCCGTCCAAGCTCCCCTACACGTTCGATACCAACTTCTCACGAGATCCCGAGCATGTCCGTGAAGTCTTCGATGACGTCGTCGAGCGTACTAAGGATATGAACCTCGGTAAACCGGAAGAGTATTCGGGCAAGCGCAGGGCGAAGAACCTCGGACTCTCAGTCAACATCGACCAGGCCAAAGGACTACACTGGAGGTCTATCCAGGCTCGCCACCCCGTCAAACTCACGACAAGTCCGACGAGTCCTCCACGCACGCCACGCAGACCCGCCACGGAGTATCCTTCTGCGGAGCAGTGAGTCTTACTGGACTGTGCATTCGATTGCGCAACTAATGGTTCTGGGAATTGAACAGTCTGTGTTTGAAGAATATGGCGGATGCGCAGAAAAGGCAGAACTATGCGGAGGTGTGCCGGTGGTCCGTTTTTGCAGAGAGGGAGCGTGCCATTAGCAAATGGGAGGCGGAGCAGGCAAGGGCGCTACGCGCCAGCCAACTTCAGCAACAACAGCAACAGCTTGAACAGCAACAACTCCAACAGAGGCAAAGCACCCCGAGCACACCTGCATCTGCTCGCACCCTATCTTCTGCTTCAGGCCAGGGACACGTGGAGTATGGTCCGACTAGCTGGGACGACCCCTTCTCATCGCAGGCAGGACCTTCAAGATCCACAGCACGCCCACGTTTCCACACTCAAGAATCGCCATCTCTCTATCAAACTGTAGTTGAAGTCCCTACGCCACTTATGGACCGATCTCAAGCGCTTAGTCCAGACGCAGCTTTCTCTTTCGGGAACCAGAACCAAGGTCACGCTCTCGGGCATGGCCAGGGTTCGTTCCAAATTCCCTCCACACAGATGAACCACCTCCCTTCCCGTCGCAGCTCGAACATGAACACGAATGTCAACGTTTCAGATGTCCCGTCCATCCGTCTGAGCAGAAGCTCGTCTAACTCTATGCACCGACATATTCCTGCCCAAGCTCTTCGTATGGCACCTACTCCTCTGCGCCCGCGCATTGATCATCAGCCCATAAGCTACCCGAGCCCTCAACAAACGATGCTTTCGTTCGTCGCGCCACAAAGTCATGCAAACCAGGGCGCCTTAGGTACTCTAGCTGGTACGGGCTCGTCATCGCCGCTACCTGAAGCAATGAGCTACACCACCGTCAACTCCAATCTCGACACGGGTCTCACAAGCCCCACGCCACACTCTTACGCATCAGCGCAGCTCCAAGGCCAGGTCCCCCATCTCCACCAGAGCAACCAAAATTCCAACTTCAGTCAGAATCAAATCCCAGGCGCAATTTCGGCAAGTAACGTCCTCTCTCCTCCCGCCCCAGCTTTTCTACGCTCCGGGGCGGTTGCCCCAAGTCGCGCGAATGCTTACGATGAACATAGAAGCAGCACGGCCAAGAGCAACGCTACGTGGGAGGATGGACGGGAGTGGGCGCCGGCGAGTCGGCTGTGAGGAAGAGGCGGTTTGCAGATGGAGCGGAGGGAACTGAGCCGGGCTCTCCCAAGGTGAGCTGGGCGATGCTTTAATATTTTCGTATTCGGGCCTAATGTATGAAGTGAACTTTCGTTGGGTCTGGATCATCATCAAGCGAAGGGCCTTAATATGAGTTATGGAAGGTTTTGCGTTGGTGAGAGGGAGGACTGGGCCAACCGAGAGCGTGTCTTGGGAGTTTGTGGTTTGCTGTTGTGATTGAAATTTACTTTCTTCTTTCTTTCTAATTTACTTCTACTTCGACTGCTCACATTGCATTCTGTAACACCAAGCACTGTACAATTGACATTGTTCAATTGTCACTTTATCTTTATCAATCACTTATCAACTATAGATACTCATGCATTGCTATGTGTTTCCCCCATTCTTCTTTCTCTCCATGCTTCTACGTTACTATGCAATCATGTAGTTCTTCATTGTAAATTAGCGTGTCGCTGTACTCCTACTAAGCTGAACTGTAAGACAAAAAAGACAAAAATAGATTCGTAGATAGTTCGTCCTGTACCTTTGGACATTACTTGGTACACGCCGGCTTCCGGCCATATTCTTTACTCTGTTACTGGTGTCCTATATATTTGTGAGAGAATAGAGAAGAAATCAACTGGGTCTGGTGTATTGCAAACCGGGACTTCCGGCCCGGAGGCCCCACCGCCTGCGCGTCAATCAAGAAACGCCTTCTGCTCCTCATCTCTCTCTCTCTCTCTCTCTCGGTGTACTCATTCACCGTACTGAAATCTACTGACACATTGCTGGTATCACTCGCAGTACTTTTCTCTGCCATAAATGATCGCATTGTCAACAAATGGGCGTTTGCAACTCGAGAAACCCAACCTTCTTGACTTCGTTGGCTCTGTCTGCCAACGACTCGACGGAGGAAAGAGCACTTTAGTTGAAGAAGAATTGTGGCCCGCGAAAGATTTAGAACTTGATAGGTACCGACATCACGATGTCTTACAACAGTCGTTACTACATTCATTGACATTGAATAGTCTTCTAGTAAAGAACAAGTACAATTACGAGCGAACTAGGCTTGCGTACTATCGGTTAAAAGATGCCAAAACATTCCTCCTTGGAGTTGTAAATGCGCTCGACGAAAAGCTGCAGGACGTGTCAAAGGTTGTCCAACCCGCCGCGTTGCATCATGGAATTATTGATCTTACCGACGAGATCCTGGGAAAGGTTTTTCGCGAAGCGGTATTCGACAATTTCGACTCAAATCGTATGGGATGGAGATGGAATTTCGATGAGTATACGTTCAAGAGACTGGTCTCAGTCAATCGCAGATTCCGTGACGTAGCATATGCGACGCCCGCACTATGGTCGGAAATATACCTTGGAGCTTCGCTTACCAAAGTGAAGAGGATGTTTGTCATTAGCAAACTTTATCCTCTGCATCTCATACTAGGAGACGAGCCAGACACCAGTCACTTCAATCTTATTGCTTCAAATGCAGCTAGGATTGAGACACTTGTCTTCGGTGACCACGAACTGTCCAGCTTCGAAAAGGTGTTTTCCCAACTTCTATCAATTTACCCTCGTCTCGACTTTCCAGCTGTACGGAACCTCGCGCTCCCTCAATTAGACGGTTCCCTTGAAGGATATAAAAAGGAATTGGATCGATTTGTCAGGGCATGGACGTTTCCTCATGTCACCAAATTGTTGATTCGCGAGATCATTCCCTCCCCCGATCCATTTATTTCATGCTCCGAGCTCGTGATGACCGTGCGCGACCCGTACTGGGTGGATGCTCAGCAGCTCCCATCTTTCTTGCAATCTTTACCATCGTTATCGTCTTTGACGATAGAGTTACCCTTCGGCTATGAAAGCGACCCATACATGTGGACAACGTCTCCCGGTGCAATTATCGAACTTCCGCGATTACGTTCATTTACCTTCAAAATGTTTGGGGAAGCAACCAATGCCTACGCAGGAAGAATTACCGAAGTTTGCGATTTCCTAAGGACTATGCGTATTCCTAACGTCCACATTATGGAATTTCGTTTCCTTCACACACTGGTAAAGGACATGAATATTCTTGGCGAGAGTCAAGAATACTTCTTCCTCCACCCAGAACCATATAAACAAATGCGAAATCTGAGCATCGAGCTGTTTCAAAGTGGCGCCGAGATCGACAACGACGATGAGCGCCTTAGCGACGAAGACGGTGTTTGTAGTGCTAATGTCGCTGAATGCGTCGCGCACTATTTTCCCGCTTTGGAATCCTTACGACTCGTTTTGCCAGATCCATGGAGCTACCGGCTTCAAAGCCCCTGGCCCCTCACCAAAATCCAGACGCTGCGAACGCTCACAATCAATCTTGGGCCTAATCCAGAGGACCTTTTAAACTACCTTGAGATGTTTGCCATGACGTTTCAGATGCCTTTGACTCGGCTCAACATACTGGTGAACGAGAGGAAGAATCGCAAAACCGCTCGTTGTCAAAGGGCGCAGGCCTACGAGTATCTCAAAGAGTTTGAAATGTTGTGGCGCAGAACGGAGATTTCTGTGACCATGTGGTGGGAGCCGGGAGGGAAGCATCAGAGGCTTTCATCCATGTTTCTGTAAGCTTCGTACATTGAAAAAACGACTTCCAATCGTCCCAATTTATCTGTACCTTTGTCTGATGTCCATAAACTGCTCTATTCGACTTGAAAACATGAGTCTGGGCTGTTCCATTTAACAAAACCAATGTATGATCACGATTATGTGTCTTTTTTCCTCATTATCAAACGGTCTCTTCTACAGCGTAACTCATCTTCTATGGCTTTTATGTAGCATGACTTTCATGTGCTTACCCAAAGTTCGCCCGTGCCTCCGAAATATTTTCCTACACTGACTGACTTGAAGCTTACTTGTACGACTGTTCAACTGTTGTTCCCGCCGGGCATTGCTGAGCTCTTGAAGCGTCGCGTCGCTGAGCTGAGTGCTTGCGCCTCTTGACTCTCGAGTCTCGACGCTGTCAACCGTCACGGTCATTGTGTCTTGCACAGACTTTTTGATCCTACCCAAAAGAATTCCCATAAGTTACTACTCTACTCAAAATGGCCACTACGCGTACTCAGGAGTCAAATGAACGTATTTCGACATTGGATGGGTGAATAAAATCAGCCCTATCTGGAAAACGTGCCCTGGTCGCGTCGCGTCACGGTCGCGTAACAAGTTACCGCTTCGCCTGGTTGTCACCTAGAATTCACCATGCTGTTACCTCCCATCGACTCATTTTGAGATTATTCTGACACTGGCAAAACCCGCAGGTCCGCGACCAATATATCCTACTCAAGTGGTCGCATCTATGGTTTCAGGTTCTGAGCTTCACTGGCGGCAGTGCGATATCATTGAATTTCTTGGGTCCGCGTGCCAGCGAGTCAATGACGAAGAGGGCCGGGAGCAGGGAGCCAACTGGTGGCCGGAGGATGCTCTGGACATAAAAAGGTAAGAGCATTTCGTCAGCCATTCTTTACCTTGCTCAACGTGCAACAGCCTCCAGGACCAACGTATATACAAACAAACTACAAATGCATACCGTCAATTAAAGAAAACGCGAACTCTCCTCACAGCAGCAGCAGACGTACTTGATGCCAAAGTATGCAAACTTCACCAGATTATCATAACAGCATCGCGTCACTGTGGTATGGCAAGTCTGCCGGATGGTATCCTGCTGGAGATCATGAAAATGGCTATTTTCGAGAACAGGGTGTTTTGGATATTAAGGTCCAAAATGATCCTGAATTTGGTTCTGGTTAATCGTCGCTTCCGTGATATCGTATATTTCAACTCGAGCTTATGGTCAAAAATAGGCCCTGAAACGTCACTCGCACTAACTCGAAGAATGCTTGTCATGAGCAAGAATCATTCACTGCACTTTACATTTCGGGAACATGATCAAGCTCTGAGTTTTGCTTTGCTTGTTCCCCACATCCACCGTGTAGAAACATTCGTATTCGGTGAATATCGATTTCCCGAGTTCGCACAGCTCATTCTGCAATTGCTGGCGCTTTCTCCCAATCCCGATTTTTCGGCCGTACGAAACATTGCACTCCCAGCGGTAAATGTCTACCGTGCTTCACCAAGCCCAGCGGTTGACGAGAGAAAGAGGGCTGCCTTTCATCGCCTTTTCACAGCATGGAAATTCCCCAACGCCACAGACTTGGTGTTTCTCGACATTCTACATACGCCCGAGTCATTTCCATCATGTTCGAAGATCGTTGTGCGTACCTGCCCCACGGGATTTGCCAATCTCCAATACGATCTCAATCTTCTTCCATCATTTGCGGCATTGTCTTCATTGTCCATTGTTTTCCAAGTGGTCTACGATGGCGGACCTCACATCACGACTCTGGTATCGGACCAAGTCATCGATCTTCCACAGCTCCGCTTCTTCAGTTTCAAAATGATCGGGACTCAATGGATTGGGGTTTCTGGTAATCTTGAAGACACTCGTAATTTTTGAGGATCTTCCGCATATCCAACATTCATGCTTTGGATATCTGCTTCGTTTACCGCACATGCTCGGACTTGAGCGTTATCAACGCCGAAGAAGAACATTTCTTTCTCCACCCAGAACCATATTTATCCTTGCGGAGTTTTAGCCTAGAACTCTTTCAGGGCCACAAACTGATATATGGAGAAGGTTCTGACTTCGACGAGAACGAATACGACGGTCCGGACGAGGATGACGACTATTTCGCCGATGTCTGTACTTGTGTCGGGCATTATTTTCCCGCTTTGGAATCCTTGCAGCTTTTGGCGCCGGAATTAGTGGATAACAAAATACATCTCCAGAATCCAACTCCTCTCGCCGTTCTTGGGACATTACGCGCAATAAGCATAGTCATCAGTGGTGGTGCATCAGCAGAAATCAATAGGTTTCTGAACACGCTGATACTTGAAGTAGAGACACCACTCTCGCGAATTGACATTCTCGTAGATTTTCAATCTATCTACTTCGGCCAACGTGCAATGGAGCGCGCAGCCTACAACGTCAAAAAGCTAAAGGAACTCAGCCCACGTACTGTGGTCACCGCGCAGAGTTGGTGTCCCAAAGATCCGTCTTACACATTTGACGACTGACTTTCATGCTGAACGTGAGTTACGTTTTGTTTAATGACAACTTTACTTCGAATTTCCAAAACACTTTTTTTTGTTCTCGACAGCCCCCGCCCTCTCCCCCTTCGTCCCTGAGTTTGGCCCCGCCTTTCAAAGCCCGATCCGTCGTATTCTTATGTTATTTTTGAATTGGCCAGACCTTGTTTGTTACCGGAGTGCCTTCAATGTGATGATTAT
>JAFREE010000260.1:0-21781 GCA_019400425.1 Hymenochaete sp. R1
TACAGAAGAAACATGGCCGGGCCTAGCAAAAATCCACAGAACCCTGAAGGACAGGGAACAAATGTACCTGCAGCAGGGGTCGCTGCTAGCATACATGCCCCAGAACAACCAAGCGATTACAACCGGGTCTTGGCAGAAACACTCGGAATGACACCCCAGCAAGTGATGCAGATCAGAAGGCTGACAAACATACCAGTCAGCACAGCCCCACCCAGAGAACCAGCAAAGCATATCACGATTCCAATCAAGGAAGCAGAGCCCTTTGATGGAAACCCTGCAAATGCACGCAAATTTTTACAGAGACTTCAACTAGAATTCAATGTGAACCCCCAGCTGTATGAAGAATATGATCCAGTCACTATGGTGACCACATCCGATCGACCCATGGTGGGACATGCACTTTCGTTACTCACAACGAGCAAAAATCCAACAGTACAAGACTTTGCAGATCTCCAGCTGCGTAGCTACAAGGCAAAAGGAATGTGGCCATCCTTTGAAAGCTTTAAAGCTACATTCGAATCCCAGTTCGTTACAACGGACGAGAAAGGGGAAGCAATCAAACAGCTTGTCCAGATCAAGATGAAGGATGCCGAAAATGCGGATCAATACACTGGACGATTCAAACTTCTAGCCCAGCAGACTGGAGTCACCGACGATGAGATGCTTAAATTGCACTACAAGGATGGGCTCATTAGTAGCATCAAGAAGTGGATGATTGACTATGGCGAAAAAGACACGTTTGATGAAATGTGCAAAGCAGTACAGCAATGAGATGCCCGCTGGAGGGCAACCAACCAATCTAGGAACCCCTACACAGGGTTGATTATACACCAGGATTGGTGCTATATCAAGGACATTGATGGGAACATCAAAATGGCCGCAATACAGTCCTCATACAAGAGGCTCACCCCAGAAGAGCGAGAGTAGTACCAGCGTGAAGGAAAGTGCTTCCGTTGTGAACAAAAGGGTCATTGTGTTTGGGAATGCACCCAGAAACCCTTTGAGAAGAAGGACGAACCCAAGAAGCAGTCAAACAATCCCTTCAGACAGAGGCAGATTGCTGTACAAGGAGCCTCAGAGGCAGGTCCGAGTGACGATATCGGAAAGCGCGCTGCGCAGATTATGGCATTGATGAAGGAAGGAACAGAGGAGGAACAGAAGAAGCTGAAAGAGAAGTGTGAGAAGGATTTTGCTTGAGGCTACCCGGACCAACGACGAGAGTAGCCGCAGAAATACCCGCTGTAATTACAAGATCAACTGATGAATCACGAATTTTTGTTCCGGTTGAAATTACAGTAGGGTCGAAAAACGTTGGAGCCAGTGCCCTGATTGACTCAGGAGCAGAAGGGCTTTTTATCAACCAAAAACTAGTTGATGAACATCGAATCCCTAAAGAAAAGATGGCACGCACAGTCACTGCCCAAAATGCAGATGGGACTCTAAATCGAACAGGCGTTATCACGGAAAAGGCAACAATCCCCATAAATATTGGTTCAAAAGTGTCAAAGGAGACATTCTGGATCACAGCTTTAGGGAACTACGATATGATTCTAGGACATCCATGGTTGGCACGACAAAACCCAATCATTGATTGGAAGGAACGAACAGTCGAACTCTCAGCCATGGGACGAATGAACAAGGCGACTGAACTAGCACAGGCACATTATCAGAAGGACAACCGCGCACTCAAAGAACAAGTCCCTGAGTACCTTCATCCATACCTGGACGTGTTTGATGAAGAAAAGGCAAAGGCATTTCCACCGTCAAGATCCTATGATCATCGCATCAAACTTAAACCTGGATTCGTCGAAAAGAAGGCTAAAGTTTATCCTATGTCTCCACCAGAGGAAAAGATGCTGAACGACTTCATTGACGAGAATTTGGCAAAAGGCTATATTGTACCATCGGAATCCCCACAAGCGTCCCCAGTATTCTTTGTTGCCAAAAAGGATGGAACAGGACGACTATGCCAGGATTATAGACGGCTTAACACGTACACGGTGAAAAACTCGTATCCGTTGCCTCGAATTGGTGAAATCATGGACGTAACCAAAGACTGGAAATACTTCACTACCATTGATGTCAAAGCAGGATACAACAACATTCGTATGGCAACCAAAGAAGACCAAGAACTAGCCGCGTTTGTAACTCATCGGGGAAGCTTTCAACCAACAGTAATGTTCTTTGGACTATGCAACTCTCCAGCAACATTCCAGGCTTTCATGGATGACATATATGGCGATGTCAAAAGGAAGAAGGAAGGCAGTGTCTACATGGATGACATCATCACTGGAGGAAAGGACTTACAGGAATGCATCCAGAGGACGATCAAGGTCATACGGATTATGGATGCAAACGGACTTCACGCAAAAATATCCAAATGCAGATTCTGCGTGGAATCTGTTCCATATTTGGGAATGATTTTATCGGCTGGCAAAATCAAAATGGACCCTGTCAAACTTGAAGGAATTTCCGGATGGCCAGTACCAGTAAAAGTCAAAGACATCCAAAAGTTCCTAGGCTTTGCCAATTTTTACAGGAAATTCATTGCTCATTATGCAGATATCTCCAGGCCACTGACAGACCTGACACGCAAAAACATCATTTGGGAATGGCAAAATAATCGTCAGAGGGCTTTTGACACGCTTAAGGAAGCATTCCTCTCAAAACCAATTCTGCAAATCCCTGATTCTAGTTGTCCATTTGTACTAGAAACAGATGCATCCAAATATGCGACAGGAGCTGTACTAATGCAAAAAGATACCAACGGAGACTTGAAACCATGCGGATTTATCTCCCAAAGGTTTAAGAAAGCAGAACAGAATTACCAGATTTACGACCGGGAATTGCTAGCAATTGTCAGAGCCTTCAAAATGTGGAAACACTACCTCTTAGGGAACAATACACTTATTCGATGTGATCACAAGAATCTTGTGTATTTCAAGGACCCCCAAGTCCTGACACCGAGACAGGCCCATTGGCAAATATATCTCTTAATGTTTGATTTCCAAATCACACATATTCCAGAACCACAAATGGTACAAGCAGACACATTGTCGCGCCAACCAGACCACATGGAAGATGATGAAGAAAACCATCCAGAGACACTACTACCTGACTGGCTTTTCCTATCTGCTATAGGAGTAAGCAGTCAGGACCAAGACTTGATGGACAAACTACGAATGACAGGACAGCAGGATGAAATCCTCCTACATGCAGTAGAGGCGTTAAAGAATGGGAAACTACCACCTCTAAGATCATCTGTAGGTGACTGGTACATTCACGACAGAATCCTGTTCTACAAGGGGAGGATATACGTACCAGATGATCTGAGCCTTAGACGCGAAATAACCAGGCGATACCACGACATTGAATCAGCAGGACATCCGGGACAACATGGAACCTATCTTGCAATCTATCGGACCTATTGGTGGCCTAGGATGGCTGTGTTCATTCGCAATTACGTCGACGGTTGTGCTATTTGTCAACAGAATAAGGTTAACACACATCCGACAACACTCCCGCTTCTTCCTATCAGACCGGATCAAGAGATACTTTCATTCTCCAATATCAGCATAGATTTTATCACACAATTACCGGACTCCGAGGGATATTCAGCCCTATACATCATTGTGGATTACTTATCAAAAGGAATCATTCTAATCCCATGTACAAAGGAAGAAGATGCTCTCTCAACAGCCAAAATGTACCATGATCATGTGTACAAGCAATTCGGACTTCCCAAGGTAATGATATCTGATCGAGGACCACAGTTTGCCTCTAAGGTATTTCAGCAACTGTGCGAAAGATTAGGCATCGATTCACGGATGTCAATGGCGTATCACCCTCAAACGGATGGACAAACAGAACGAATGAACAGAGAAATCGAAGCCTTCTTACGGATATATTGCAGCTCACATCCAGAAGAATGGGCTCAACATTTAGGCGACTTGGAATTCTCACACAACCAACATGTCAACCTGAACAGCGGAAAAACTCCCTTCAAAATTATCATGGGATACAACCCTGATGCAATTCCAACCTTCTCAATTACTTCACAGTTCCCAGCCCTGGAGGATTGTCTCAGACAGATATGCAATATTCGGAAAGAAGCACTAGCAGCACAGGAAATGGCACGCATCCGCATGACAGAAAGGTACCCATTGGCATATACTCCATTCTGGAAAGGAGACAAGGTTTGGCTAGAAGCAAAGAACCTTAATGTCAGAGGAACTTATCAGAAACTTTGGACACTTTGTGAAGGACCATTTGTCATTGAAGAAGTCATGGGGCCCTTAACCTACAAACTCCGGTTACCAGAAGACTGGAAGACCCATCCAGTATTTCATGCTACACTTCTATTGTCATTAAAAGAAACAGGAACACATGGTCCATCATTCAGTACGCCGCCTCCTGACCTTATCAATGACGAAGAAGAATATGAAGTAGAGACAATCATCCGACATCGACGGACCAGAGGAAAAGGGGTCCAATACCTTATCAAATGGATGAGATATCCGACATCGGAAAACTCATGGATCTCCGAAGAAGAACTAGGAAATACCACAGACCTTCTAGAAGCCTATAAAAGGAGAGCTGGACTTACCTAATAAACAACAAATCAACATGGACGCTCTCACAATCTCTGCCATTCTTATTGTTATCAACCTCTTGCTAATTACCCTCACCCTCATGACCTGGTTTCTTTACAAGTACCTCTACTATGGCCGACAAGAAGCCATCGATTGGCACCAACCAATTCAAAACTGGAGACAAGAAGTATCTACAACATATCCGGTCCTCACGGACATAGAAGCCCCTCACCCCTATGCTGACAAAGACTCCGAATACACCACTGCAAATAGTGGTCAACAATGGCTTGGATGGAACAATATAAATGACCAGCAGTCCTGAGTCATTTTAGCAGTCCAACATAAGCGATCCCAATGCTATCACAACGGTTAACATCACACTCTACCCTGTCTCCACCACAAACTATTCTGTTGGCCTATCGAGCGAAGGCAATCTTTTCCTTATCATTGACATCTTCTACAGTATCCCCATCCTCAGCACCAAACACATCATCTGATTCTGCGTCAACAACACCACTCAATCACGGGCTATCCTACATACCCTCCAGACCATCACTGATCTTCGCGCAACTTCATTCCAGACACATGGCCTCCATTCGTTCCATCTCCACGCCTTGATCTTCAGCCCTCATATATCCCGCCAGGATGTCCAGGCTTATGCGCTCCTCACAAGTATCCAATCAGGACATGGGGAGGTCTACATTGATTCCATTATACACTGCACAGGAAGCACGCCAGGACCTGATTGAAGAAGTGCAAGACCAAATCGAGGAAGAGATGATGACAGCACGTATAGATCTGGAATTCATTGAAACCTTCGTACGCTCAAATGACCCCGACCATTGCACTCGTCTAAATGACCCTGGCCCCCACTGGAACCCAGACAACCAGTGGACCTTCCTGACCCTCAAAAAAGACTTGCACCACTATCACGAGGCAGACGCAATAGCTAAAGACAGAGCGAAAGAAGCCCTTCGATTGGAACAGCAAATTCAAGCAATCTGGGAGGACATTGCCTTTCATCAAACACAACAAGGCCGTTTCATCCAGTGGTTCTATGAGAACAACCTTCATGACCACATTCATCAAGTCGAATCACATTATGGTATACACTACGCACTACCTGTACTGCCACCAGCAAGGCCAACACCACCAGCTGATGCCAAAGGAGACAGTGATACTGAGGGAGTCACGGATAATGAAGCAGTTTAAATTTTGTTTGATCCCCTTTTGAATTTTTCTTTTTTTTCTCTTGATTGTTTCATTGAAATATTTTTGAAAAACAGTGTCTTTCGTCTAGAAGGGGGGGTAATGTTATAACAATAAACCCCTAACCTAAATTTTCCTTATTGTTCTCTTTGTTGACTTGTTTGACTCGGTTGACTCATTTTCTTTTGTTGTTTCATGTTTTGTCTCATGATAATGTCATTTGACTCCACATGACTCATTTCGGGAACATTCTTTTGTATTAGTCAGATGGTCCGTGCACAGCCTGCACAGCCTCTTCCTGTAGTATAAATAAAGGGCAAGCTTCGGTGTTAGAACCTTAGCTTGACCTCTTAGTTTCAATAACTATCTGGTTACAAGGTCTCTGATAAAGCTTTGGCTTTAAGAACTCTTACCTCTTTGAACTCTACTTGGAAGTTATAACCTTTGACTATAAAAGGTGTCAATTAGGCTTGGTCATCAAGCCTTAGATAAGCTTTGTACCAAAGTTCCATAACAGAGGGCTTCAGCAACTTAGAATCCAATAGATTCTTTGACATAATCAACCTGTCAACCACTACAGCTATACCACATGTGTTTGTTATATGGCTCTTCATTCCATTACAAAACAGTATGTAAATCTGAAACACACCCCATTTTTATAAAGAAGCCAAAGGTCTGAAATCTCATGTGGCTTTCACAAACTATTTTCTTGTATTACATAATGCAATATATTGTTCTTGTTCTTGTCATCATTTTCTTTCACCGTGGGAATGAAAAAAAAAAACAATGTAGCATTTAAGACTCTGGTCAACAACAGCTGTCTTTCTTCCTTCTCCACGCATCATTCCCATTACCAACTTTTTCATAATGTCCTCGCCTCTCCTCATCACCCCAAACTCTTCCACTACTGAGGTTGCCCCTCACCGCTTCATCCATTGGCCTAAAGAGGACGTAAAGGCTCTGTCTACCTCCTGCGCTATACTCAAGCTTAAAGAGATCTCAAGACAGTGTGTCAGCCCACACCATTACCCATGGAACTGCAAGAAAGCACACGACGCTTGGTGTAATCTTCTCACTAACCACTCAAAGTTCCTTGGATTTTCTAGCCTGTTTATGGACCACCCAATTGCGCTGGATGTCCTTAAGACATCTAAGGATACCAAACACTACAGCACATTTCTTTTACATGTTGTTGCAAATCTCAACAAGTACCATTAGTGGTTTGTCCAGTCCATCATCAAAGACAAGGATGTCACCATTGAGCCTAGTGTGGAGATGGCGACAAAGGTCTTCAAGAATCTATAGACCCATGCAAACATGAATACAATAGTTGAGAAGGTACTCAAGGGCTTGGAGGTGCATCCGAAGGATGTTTACAAGAAAAGGGAGAGCTTGTGGCCACCCAGAACTATGGTATGCCTCTTTCTTTTCTTTCTCTCTCTTTGAATTTCTGTTAAATATGTTATAGGCAAGGATAGATTCTATGTTTGACATGTATCTTGATAGACTCTGCTAAATCGACAACGTCATCCACAGACGTCTTTTTGAGGCTCTTTTTGACAAGTACAACTCTTCAACACACTGTGAATTGGTGAAGCCACGCATTGATACCACAATGGAGGAACTAGCAATGCTTGTCATCAACTTGCAGTGTTGTAAGGCTAGGAATATACTCAAACAATATGAACACCTCTACAACAAAGCCAAGTCCTTGTTCAAAGCTTTCCAGAAGAATCCAAAACTGGATGCTAGGAACAACCAGCCCCTTGATTACATACACATGGCACTCAACCATTTGAGAATCTTCTGCAAGGGTACTTGGAGGGATTACAAGGAAAATGATGATCAAGACTGGATACATCAAGCGAATGCCATTATTGTAGCACTTAAATACCAATATGTGCCAATGTGTTTTAGTAACTGTACAGATAGATTTTAATTTCATTGTACCCATCATTTATATAAATCAAAATTAGATAAGTTAACTTTGAAACCAAGTGAATATTCATTGCAAGAAATGATTTTCACCTTTGAAAGATTGAAAAATCAATGCTTCCTAATATTGAAGCACATCTCTGATTGCTTTGATCCAATTGTAATCGTATAATAATTATTTATTTCACAGCATATGTTCTTAGATAATACCAAAAAATGTTCTTTTATCTTTATCAACTCAATTATATATATCTGTTACAATTTATTCCAGTTCTTTCCTTTTTATTCCTCATTTTCCTGACTGTGTCCGAGGATTTCGGGCCCATACCCTGAGCCACCATGTTTGATCTCAGACCTCGCACAAAGCTCCACTGACATCATTCACTTCACTCACTCCACTAACATCATTTATTTGCTCCACTGATATCACACTCCACCTGGTTTGTGCACCCACTCTCGCTTAGTATAAATATGTATCATACTTCACATGTAACTCCTTAGTTTTGGAGATAGTCTATTCTTCCCAACTATAGTCCTTAGCCAAATTTCATCCCTTTCATACAGACCTCTCTCTCTCTCTCTAAGTTGTAGTGCAACCTGGTGCCCTATCCCTCAGCTACTTATAGTCGGTTGCTGACAATATCATCTCTTCAGTAGTCTAACATAAAATAATTTAATTCTAACTATAATGGTTAACAAAAACTATCTAACTAACTAACTTAGAATGATGCTGTTGGCTTTACTATATTGAGCATGCAGTGCCATAGTGCCGTAATGATGGAATCAAATTCTTTTTGTTCCCTCCACATTGGGTTCATTAAATCTCGATAAGGTGTCAGTGTTAAAAATTTTAAACTACTGCTTACTGACTTTGCATTCGGAACTCTATCAGATTTCACACTGTCAATTTACATGTATACTACTTCACATACATCACATCAACTGTGCTCCTTTTAATTAGCCTTTCTCTCAAACTGTGATGATGCAAAGTCAATTTTCTTATCAGCATCTAAACAAAATGACCAAAACAAAGGGGCAAAGATTTTCATTCAGCCCTTTGTAAATCTCTTTGACCATATAATGCAACACCCATTGACAAAAAGATAAGCCATTTGAAAGATATGAGGATATAACAACATATTTAATACTTGAATGATGAGGTATAGTTAAAGTGTCCAAAGAATATGTAATCAAACAGTCAATGCAACATGCCAATGTCCAATTCATGCCTCATACTCTCCTGCATCAGACTCAATGTATCATATTGTCAACAACCTCAACCCTCTACTAATACTCAAGCTATCACTGAAGAAGTAGTTCTAGCGGTATCTATTGACCTCGTCTCTCATATGGCAATGGGTTCTGCCAATCCTGTATCACTCATTCTCCTTTCATCCACTCCTCATCCACCTAACACTATATCATACCTTGGATATTCTCCTCCTAACAGTAATAGGTCAATTGTTGGAATTTATGCATGATAAAGTGAAAGAAGAACTCAAGTACATACCAGTTTAGCTTCACATTCAATGACAGGCACATGTACCTTCACAAGCAGCACCGGATTCTCTCCCAGTGAGAGCTTCTGCTGCAGATGCAATGTCATATGTGGTTCCTTACTATTTTTTGATAAATGTGAGAACTTGCTGTCATAGAATAAAAAGCAATTAGACACTGACCTTATCATAAAAGAAGCCAGAGATGCACCCTATCATCACACAGTAGAGGTTCCACATTGTAAACAGCATCTCCACCACCATTGCTATAGTAGCTCTTTTGGCCACTTGCTCAGCTTCTTCAATCAACAGCTTTTCTTTGAGGTCATTCTCGTCGTACCTTCTACTAACTGGGCTCTAGCAGCATAGAGGTGGCTTTTCCATTTCTCTTGAAGGTTCATAATATTGAAAAGACACTATAAGGTGAGGTTCAAAGGAAAGCATTGAGAATGACAGATGGAAGCAAAGCTCTTCTTGATGGTCCACAGTCTCTCATTTTTGAAGTCCCTAAATCTTTCTCATGCTATTATATCTATTATTCCAGACCCTAATACAGAATAAAACATGTAAAAGGTACAATTGAGTGACACAAATACTATTTATAGTATGTTGTAGCTGTTACAGAGGTCATGCACTATCAAATCTAATGGAATTAATCTCACAACACTTTATCAAATCATATCATTATCTCTCCCTTCACACTATTTTAAGAATGACATGTGACCTTATTACATTATACCCACTATAACATTTGGGAACAAGTGTATTATTGCTGATTATCTCTTGCATCATTTGTTTTATGATACAAAGATATTATAAATTATATTATATTATTAAAATATTATGTTTTTATACTTTGAACTTAAAAAAGGACTATTTTGTAGTTCAATTAATTAAAATAGCATTTTGTGTTGCCAATTTTGCCAGATTTGAAGGTGCAAGTATTGTGCATGGACCTACAACTATGTGGCTTTGTTGTGATGGTCAACATGAGTTAGCCAAGTTGTGGTTAATGTATGTGGCTCCGTGTGTCATTCGCATTGCTTTTCTTTCTTTAACCAACACATCCACAACATCCACATCTACAACCTTCTTAACTTTCACATACAAAATATCAGAAGTTTCAAACTCCATCATCTCTATTACACACCAGACAGCTCGGGGACTATCCGCCCCATTCTATCACACCATCAAGCATTACTCCAAAGCCACAGATGAAGATTACTCTACCAATTCAAACTGGCTCATGGTACAACACTGTTTGTTCAACCTGGTCACTTTAGAAGAGAATGCTTGTGTCCGTGCATTGAATAGCAAGGAAAGGTTAAATGAGTAAGATGTAATAGGAACTCACTACATATGTTATACTTTCCTGATGGCAATACTGATCTAAGATAACTTTTCTTAATAAACTCAGCTACAAAATTGTTAGTAATTCTTCTTAGGACCTTTGTAGTGACACTCACAGATTTGAAGAATCTTTATCACGGATTCCTTCTTCAGCTCCATGTTTTCTACATCCAGAAGCAACTTTGCTTCGAGAATCTTGTCTTTGAGGTGCTGTTTGATTTTGCTCAAGTTGTTTTTGTACTGGCCGCCATTATCGTTGGCTGCTTGAAGAATTGCTCAAAATTTGGAGACTATACCCAATCCATATACACTCTTGAAGGCAGCCTGGCATGGCTCTATGATGTTGATGTTAACTGTATAGGTTGTATCAAAGACAATGTGGTTATCTGTATTGTTTCTTACCCTCATATCTACATCCTTAATCTCCTCAATCCGTGTACTCGATCACAATGAGAAGTCCATCAAATTGGAAGGCTTCCGTGGATGTGGGTTGCTATAAGTAAGACAGAGGTGGTGGATTGAAGTTGATAGTTGCTAACCTTTGTGCCTCTCATCTTCAACCCATGTTAGTTGGGTGTTCAAGAGTGCATTATGGTCAGTAGTGGAGCTAGATAAAAGTCAATGTTGGGTATGGACCTCAACCCCTTCCATTTCCTCCCACAAATGGGAACCTTCAAAATATGAACAGACCTTCTCATTGACATATACTTCGAGCTCGATCAAGTCCTTAGCTTGAGTTTCTGTACGGGGATGCCTTTTAAGTAATGTCGATAGCTTATGCAAAAGGGGATTATTTACCTTTGATGCTGGAATCCCTGCTTTGGGAAAAAGCAACAATGTGCTTAAGGAGTACAGCATGTTTATGAATGACCCCCATAAATATGTCTTTGAATATGATTGCAATGTGCTTTTGTTCTTATATATTTATAGAGAAGTTTAGTCAAGCTGTTACTTGTAACGGACAATGGTTGAAATGGTATGATAGATGAATTACTCATATTTGCCTGCAAGGCCGCCCTCTAATTTGAATGCTGACTTGATGTGCACAATCTCTCATTAACTCTGAGGTTGCGCAAATTGAATAATATAAGGAGCAATAGCAGTGGCAGTTCCATTTGAAGTTTGAAGAGGGGGATGTCTGCATATAAGTAGCATGTGCGCCTGCCTGTGACTGGCCTTCGAGTTGGGTCATTCACAATGACCGGCTTACTCGCGGATGCTGGATTGGATCATCTGAGAATCTGAGGTAGGTGATATATTACATGTGTCATTATGTCGTACATTTATACAAGCCTAGTGTGCTTTTTCTCCTCCTCACCACCTATTACCATGGCCATGCTTTTATCTCATCCTTCAGCGCACAGTGCACAGCAGTGTCCCATCCTTGACAGCCTTGTAGGCAGCTGTGACCTGCTTAGTGCACTACATAAAACTCAGCCACACACCTCCTTGCCTAAACACACATTCCAATGCTCATCCCGGTTGTCTTTTTTTCATCCCCCTTTCACCTCTTTGCATATTGAATGTGGTCTGAAGGTGAGTGAGTGGCGCTCACCTTTACCCTCTCTTTGCCCATTCCCTATTTGACTGGGCATAGCCTTCAGCATCTGTTGTTATGTATGTCATTTACTGATGTTAGCAGACTGCACTTTAGCAACCACACCATTGGTAAGCACTGTTTTCTCTTATCACACATTGTCTTACTCACAGTGTTCTTAATTAATCCAGCTATAATAGGTATACATCAATTGCATTTCTGCAGTGAGCAGACCACACAGAATCCCGGCTTTGGAGGTTGAGGCTTGCTACGCTATTCAACGCCCCTCTTGTTGCTAAGATTGTAGCTGCTGCTGTTGCTCAAACTGGGAGTATTATATTTGGTGCAGTTTATAGCTAGCCTAGTTGCGTGCTTCTCAGTTGCATTAGTGGAAGTGCAACAGGTGTCTGTTAGTTTGTAACTACTTGTTTATCTATGATGTACCTTTCAGGTTCTTACTTCGAGTGTGCCATCTTGACTCTAACTATCCATTTAGTTTTGCAAAATGGCCCAAAACTTATACAGCTATAGGCACAGTTACCCCCATCATATGGTGAGACTCTCGGGAATGGGGATATTCACTTAAGGTAACCTTTTGTATTTTTTCTTCAGGCTATTGTGATTTTTGTGGAGGTTCAAGTCCAAGTTTGCTGCACGACATTTTTACCTACTGATCCTTCATCCTTAGAGCTACTCTTATCATTTTTTCCCTTTGTATGGTAAGAGTATGCATAGCTTCATTGCTTTTGACAGCAATGAACACAAAGTTGGCAACAACTTTGACACCACCCTTTCTCTCAACTTTTTGTTTCCAACACCCACTCCCACCATACTCAGCTTTCTGACCCCCCACCTCAACATTCTGCTAAAGCAGTGTGACCCAAAGGCTCAGCATTAAAAAAAACCTTTGCTTGCAGCAAGGCTTGGGTACAATTGAGGAGCTTGGCTAACACCCTTTGACCTTCTATTGATGGCTTGCAGATCATTCCCTTTAAAGCAGTCTTGGCACACAGTTTATTGCCACTTGTCAAATTAGATCTGCAGCAGGTAGCCCTTATATGCTGGTTGCATTGACCTGCCCTTAGGTGGTACTTTGGTGGATGAATGTGGCAGCTTTCATGACTTCCGTGCCTATAGTGTAAAGCATATAATATCTGGTAGCAGCTCGCTTTCTACTTTGTCTTGAAATGGTTCATTTCTTCAGGCAAGCAAATGTGCCCGCTTCCCGAACTATTTCAGGATCAGTGGAAAGCTTAGGTAGGATTGGTAAATAGGTGTGGGTGAGGGACAGCGGTCAAAGGTCACAGCTTATATCAGACTTAGCAGGTCAGTTTAGCAACCTTTGAGTATTACTTCTGCTGCTTTAGCTCACCCTATTGAAGGGACCTATAAATAGCTATCCCCAAGCTGAGAATTTTGGTGGTCTTTGTGAGGCACATTCCTACAGCAGTATGCTCCCATTCTTTTTATTCAGCCTCCCTTTTCAATGTACAACACTGTCATTGCTCCCTTTTTTTGGTTTGGCTTTCTTACATTTTTTTTAAATAGAAAGCAAGTTGAAATCTTCTATGGATCACATATTGCCCTCCATTTAGTTCTGCTCAGGCTTAAATTTTCAGTGCTATTTGGATCACCTTTGATCTTGAATACAGCTGCTTTCCAGGTTCAGACTTAACTCAACTTCCTCTATGAATACGCATGTGCATTCTATGACTCCCACTCCAAGCTGCTGTTGCATGCGTGCTCTTTGCCGGCGGCACCATGGTTCACACCTGCTTTGCCATCTAGTGTCACATAGATGTCTAAGCAACTCAAAAAGTTAGATAGCACAACAATGACAGAGGAGGGATGTCTATAAAAATAGGCTTAAGGACAAAGGTCATGGCATGCTTCTTCTTGCGCAGAGAGCCTTGTCATAGCAAGTATGGTGCACACATTGGACAAAATATTCTTGCATTTGATACATGTTTCTAAACACCCATATTCACAATTTTAGACTCAATAGCAGTTGCAGGGCAAGCATGCAGCTGACCTTAGCACTTTGTTGGCGACAGTGCTTTTCATGAGAGGACCGTAGGATTTCTCTACTATCACCATAAGCCGCAGGATTTACCAATCATCAGCCTTCATTTTGTATAATTCTCCAACTAGATGCCGAGCAAATTCTACAGTAGCAAAATACTGCTACCCAGCTCCTCCATTAGGAATGAGGCAGTGATCCTGACTTCTTTTTCTAACATCTTATATCCTTTTCGTGGATTGTATGGAAGCTAAGGCGAGTGTTGGATCTCCCCTTCTTAATTTACATTGTTCTTCCGCAACTTCGTCGACTTGAGAACTCAGCCTTCTTCCCTTTGCAGACTGCAAAGGCCTTCATGGGTGACCAGGCCCTTCAGCATTCTCGGAGAATCAGCACCGACCCGTTGTGCTTCCATTTTGTCAACGAAGTCAGAGCCATCCACGATGGTCCCTGTAATGAATTCCAACACCATGCAATTCGCACAGAGGATGCTGATCAAGTCCGTGCGAGGTCTATGGGAGTCTATCGCACTCACCAGGATGCATCCTCAATCGAAAGCCTCTATCAGCTTCTATATTTGATCAAATATAGAAGGCCTCTCGAGACTTCCTTCGAACTCTTTTCATCTGGACTCTCGCACGTGTACGGTCCGTTATCCAAGACCCAAATCAAAATCGAAGGCACAATGAGCTCTCGACGAGAGCTGTTTGGGCAGCTCAGAGATACCCAAGCATGCGAGAGGAGCTTACAATATGAACTGGACACTCTGACGCAGTGGGTAGACGCTCAGAAAAATATTGTAGGGGAGCTGAGAAAGGACAACCAGGAATTTGCGAGAATTCTGTGGGCCGCAGAAGCTGAACGACAAGCTTTCGAGAACGAAGTGCGTCGTCTTTTGGTATGTTAAGCGAAATTCATTCATACTTAAGAGTTTTTCACGAAAACATACGCAGGACCTTCTTGACCGTGGTGGGATCCGGGATCTGGACCCTCCTGCCCTTGTCGTGACCTCTGGAATACCAGCTTCGGTGAATGGCGTATGGCCTGGGTGTCGTCCAAACCCGTACCGAGAAGATCGTGTGCCGCTGTGGTCTTCAATAACGTTCAACCGTATTGCTCCTCAGACAGCAGAGGGCACAGTCGCCAAAGGGGCCCATCGACTTGCAAAACGCCAATGCTGCAAGTCATCTGACGCTTAGACCATTGAAGGTGCTTCGAATCCCATTCCTGTCGAATTTCATGCCAGCCTCCCGCCGTTGTCCTGCACACCCTCGGTTGGCACTTCCACGCCACCCACACCTGGTTCTGTAACAGATTCAGATTCGATTGATGCAACCTCTTGTAACGAACATTCTGTACTAGCTTTTGACGCATTTGTCTGGTCAACAAATTAGACCATGTCTGTGTTACGATTTGTTCCGATTCTTTTCTTTTTCCTTCCTCATTCTCCCGACCGCGTCCGAGGAGTTTGGACCCATGATCCAATCCTCCGTGCCCGACCCCAGACCCTGCACAGAACCCCACTGACATCATCTACTCCACTTACTCCACCAACTCTGCTGACATCATTTGTTTGCTCCACTGACATCATGCTCTGCCTGGTCTGTGCACTCACTTTCGCTTAGTATAAATACGTACAACTCTTTACCTGTAATTCCCCAGTTTTGGAGATAGTCTATTCTTCCCGACTATAGTCCTTAGCCCAAATCCTACCTCCTTTTACAAACCCTCCTCTTTTCTAAGTCGTAGCGTGACCTGGTGCCCAATCCCTCGGCCACTTGTAGTCGGTTGCTGACAGTCTGTTGTGTCTCTCACCTTCCTCGTTTTTCTTTCATCTTCTCTTCAATTTCTGCAAATTGTCTTCAAATGGGGTCTTCTGAATTTGCTCAAGAATTATCCACAGAGCATTACTTTGAACTTTCCTTTCTCTCTTTCATTCTAATAACATAATTGTAGACTCAGGTTATCTCTGTTCAAGAGTGCACATTCTGAAATTTGAGTTAAGGTAAGGAAATAACGTGAGAACTCGGCAGTTTCCATATCCGAAGTGGTACCGCAGATAGGGGTAGTTGGGTTGCTGGCACACACACCAACAACGCCCACCTCTTTCTCTCCCATCTTCACGCTCTGCCACATCGACATACACCCACTTTCCTTTGCCATCTCTTACCTGCTTTCTGATGAGGGACCTCATTGCCAGCTTTGATGGCCTCCACGCCGAGCCCAATCGACAACAATGGCTCTCAGCAAGACCTACCACCATTTGAAAGAGCTTTTTGCAAGCTGAACCTCCAATCGCTGGCTCAGTATAGAGAGTTGATAGCAAATTTAGAGAGCACGCGCAACAACAGCGGCTCGCAGGGACATCAGGCACATGTTGAGCAATCATTGCTCGACATGATTCACCAGCTCTTTGACCACATAGGAAGCATGGAACAGCAAATGGACAACTTACAAAATTCGGAACGACAGACAAGAAGCAACCTAGCAAGAGCAAGAAATGTAGTGAGTCAATTTAATGTGAGTTCTACTATCCTTTGGCACGTCAAAGCCAACGTTACTCTCCAGGATGACCAAGGCACTCACAATGGCCCTCTAGGTGATACTGGAGAACAACCATCTCATCCACCGCCTGTTCTTGCAATCCCGGGACCTAGCTGACCTCATTCCGAGATTCATGGTGGTCGAGTTTGGAGACTCGGGGTGGAAGGAAATGATGGACCGCTTGGCACACCAGAAGCGTTTGGAGGGTCTGAAAGCGGAGATGGATGAGGAGGAGGAGGAGGGGATGTACCTGGAGGGGGAGGCCGATGCAGACGTGGACGACCTCGAGGAAGCAAGACACACATTCCCTCACCACCTTTCGAGCTTCGACATAGCAGTCGCAGATCAAAGGGGAAGGCACCTGGGGGGGGGGAGGATTTTCGTCTATCTCCGCCAACAACCTCATGTATCAAGCAAGAATGCAACGTCACAAGTCTGAGACCAAGAGGCGCAGAGGAGGAGGTACTGAGTCAGATTCAACACCAGACGCAGAACTTGAGCTTGGGCAGCAGCAGCTCTCATCCTTTCCTGGCAAACGTCGAAGACGTGCAAGCTCGGCAGAGAGGGGGACTGGGATTTATGTAGGCAAAAGAGGAAGTCTACCAGGACTGATGCCAACACCGAGTGAGTTTGTACGTTATTAACTGTGTGTGACCAATGCTGATGCCTGCAGACCCACGTCGTTTGTCTCAGTCCCCTGAAGGCTTGCCTTTCGGCAATTGTAATGATGACTTATATTTCCCTATGCACAACCTTTCTTTCATCTCTTCGGACGTTCTTTTCAATGCATTTGACAGAGGACCTGGCATTTCAAACCCATATTTAAACAATACCACCCGTAATGACCTTTTGCTCAGTTTCGATGGAGAGACTGATGCACCGAGTCGACCCTCCAACCAGGATTTTGCACCTAGTGTCACTCAAGATACTGCTGCTGCCACTTTTCCTGAGATGTCGGAAAGCCTCGCAATTGCTTCAACATCGTCAACCTTTGTTCCCGCGCAAACCATGGATGACCCGGTGTTGTTACGGTTCAACACCATTCATGTGCTTAGTCAAGTACCCCGCTTACTTCATTTCCTTTCTTTGTCATCTTGTTCTTTGTATTTCCATAACATTCCGTGCACATGATCACATGTGATCTGTGCACAGCATCAGTCAGCGTCTTACCAAGACGCCTTCCTTATTCGTCTGTTTCTTCTCATGTACTAGTACACAGCCTCGTAGACGGGTGGCCTATATAAGGGCCTCACCTTGTAGCTCTTGTACTTTAGATTTGACCTTCTGTCTCTTCCGGTCAATACATCTTGTCTTTACTCTCCTGTCTTAGAGGACTATCCCTGGTTGGGATATCCTACTCGAACTCTGTCTGTTAGTCACTTGGAGCCGGAGCTCTGGTGCTAACCTCTTGAACCATTGTCACGTGACCTTGATTAGTCAGACTCCTGATCACGTCTTGATCGGACTCTAACACCAGGTCAAATCTATTCAAACAGCCAACAAATCTTTGTTTAGGCTTTCAAAATTCCTCGCTTTAGACCTCAGGACGACGGATCGGTTTCTGCGTCAGAATCAGAACCTACCTCGAACAACGGCGCTGAAGACACGTTTGTCTCAGCCACTAACGAATCAGAAGAAGAAACTCGAAATCAGGAACCTCCCTCTGAACCCAGTAACATGACGAATCCAGGCACCTCTCAACCACATAACCCTGACCATCCGATGTCAGACGAACAACGAAACGAGGCGCACTGGCAGGAGAACGAGCAGAAACTCAGCCAGATTATGGCAGCGATTCAGGCCTTGGGTGCAACAGCATCAGCAGGGTCCAATCCTACCTCGACACCACAAGTACCTACCTATGACAGTAACCAAGCATGTGACAACATCAAGTTTAATAAACCCCAGATCTTCAACAGCGACCCTTGGCATGCGGCTAACTTCCTATCCGAATGCGACCTCTACCTTAGCGGAGGGAACTACAGCGAGCAGGACAAGGTTATTTTTGCGCTTACCTACATGCAACAAGGTACAGCAAATGCCTTTAGACTGCACTTCCAGAGCAAGGCCAGCAAGCAGGGTTACGGGACGTACGAGGAGTTCAAGGCGTTATTCAGGAAGGCCTTCCTCACATCGGATCAGAAGGGCGAAGCAATGGCCAAGATTAATCGTCTCCAGCAAACGGGTTTGGCTGACGCATACATCAATGACTTTAAGATGTTGGTCGAACAAGCTGCGTTACAGGACAATATGGCCATTGTCCAGTACTTCCTCAAGGGCCTCAACAAGAACCTGACGAAGACGATCTTCAGCACGACGGAGGCCCCACAGGACATCGAGGGATGGTACGAGCTTGCATCAAAGATGGATAACCGCTGGCGTTACATGACGGCACTTCTGGGACAGAACTCACATGGCACATACACTTCCAAGAATTACCAACACTATGAGCGAGAACTGCCACTGGGTGAACCCATGGACCTCAGTCAGGTCAAAATTGCGAAACTCACACCAGCTGAGCGTCTCAGGTGCATACACGAAGGACGTTGCTTCTACTGTAGGGAGTTGGGTCACATGACGGACAAGTGCCCTGCAAAGAACAGGAAAGGTGCCATGACAACCACTCGGGTCGCTGCAATCAAGGAGGAAAAGAAACCAGAGACGGCTAAACCTCCTACAGCAAAGGCACCAATTACTGTTTCTGCGCGTGTGGCGGCTATTCGTGCGGCGATGGAGGGGGCGGCAGATGAAGATATGGATACTGTACTCGAAGAGCTCGTGCATCAGGGTTTTGCCTAAGGCGGCCCAGACCAACACTGGCTCCGCCCATTAATGTTTCGTCTGTAATAACTACATGCTCATCAAATAAAATGCATATACCTGTTACAGTTTGCATTCGAAACAGAAATGTTGGCACCCACGCGCTTGTAGACTCAGGAGCGGAAGGATCATTCATAAGCAGAGACTTTGTCAGAAACAATTGGATTCACACTTTTCCCCTAAAAAGGAGAATTGTGGCCAGAAATGCGGACAATACGTACAATAAACATGGCATCATCGATCGAGGCATTACTCTAGACTTAACCATCGGGGATCAGCGATATCAGGAACAGTTCATGGTTAGCAACACTGGTGATACCCCACTAATCCTGGGGTTACCATGGCTTGCTAAACATAACCCTTCGATCGATTGGAAAACACGCGATATCACGTTACCGGATGTAGAACTTAGCAATGAGGAACAAGGAGTACATCACTACCTGAAGGAGGTTCACATTGCGAAATCTACCACCAACTCGGCAATGGAATTTGCACGGCAACATACGGCACACCAGACAGACAACAGGGATCTGAAGGAAAGGATTCCTGCGAAATTTCACAAATTTCTAGACGTCTTTGACAAAAAGAAAGCGGAACAATTCCCACCGGCACGGCCATACGATCATGCGATTAACTTCAAACCAGGGTTCATTCCCAGACGAGGAAAGGTTTATCCAATACCACTTACTCAGCGGAACTCCCTGGACGAATTTATCAAAGAAAATCTTAAGAAGGGCTATATCCGACCATTGCAATCTCCACAGGCATCTCCTTTCTTCTTTGTCAAGAAAAAGGATGGCTTGCTTCGACCCTGTCAGGATTATCGAAACCTTAACACTGGAACTGTCAAAAATGCGTACCCTTTACCTCTTATCTCTGATATCCTGGACAAGTTGCAAGGAATGCAGTATTTTACTAAGCTGGATCTGCGTTCTGGATACAACAACATCCGGATTAAGGACAGTGATCAATGAAAAGGGGCATTCATTACTCCGAAAGGGTTATACGAACCAACGGTCATGTTCTTCGGACTCTGTAATTCTCCGGCTACCTTTCAGGTGTTCATGGATGACATCTTCCATATTGAAATCATTGGTGACATCATCATTGTCTACATGGACGATATCCTAATCTTTGGCAAAACACGTGAAGAACTCGAACAGCGAACACGACAGGTCCTGCGCGTCTTACAGAAGCATGATCTGTACTGTAAACCAGAGAAATGCGTCTTTGGGGTTCAAGAACTCGAATACCTCGGACTCATTATCAAACCAGATCAGCTTCTTATGGACCCTGTCAAGCTCGAAGGTGTAGAACAATGGCCGACTCCAACGAAAACCAAGGAGGTGGAACAATTCCTTGGGTTTGCGAACTTCTATCGGAAATTCATCGATCATTATGCGGATATAGCACGTCCCCTGGACAAACTGAAAGGAAAAGCACCATGGAACTGGACAGATGAGCATCAGACGGCCTTTGACACGTTAAAGCGGAAGTTCCTACAGCAACCCGTTCTCCTTATGCCAGATAAGCACGCCAAATTCTACCTTGAAACAGATGCTTCTAGTCGGGCGACAGGAGCTGTTCTTAGACAACGCGACACTAACGGTGATCTGAAGCCTTGTGGATTCATTTCCAAGGCATTAGGACCCGCTGAACGGAATTACGACATCTACGATAAGGAACTTCTTGCGATCATTCGGGCATTAGAAGAATGGCGTCATTATCTGCTGGGATCACCTCATGTTGTCCAGGTTTGGTGCGATCACAAGAACCTTACGTACTTCAAGGCACCACAGAAGCTTTCGCCACGGCAAGCACGTTGGCAGCTTACGTTATCACAGTACGAATTGGAAATCACACACAAACCTGGCAAGACGCTCATTCAGGCTGATGCTCTGTCACGACGTCCAGACTACATGGAAGGGCTTGAAGAAGAGGAACCAACTACGTTATTACCAGGCGAGTTGTTCATTGGTGCGACTAAAGTGGAGGTTGAGGATGCGGAGTTGGTGACGAAGGTTAGGGAAGCAGGGAAGGACGATCCCTTGGTCCAACAAGCCATCGAAGCCATCACTCAGTCAGGCGTCCTACCTCTCAAATCAGCAATTTCAGACTGGCATGTACAAGATGGTCTTGTTTGGTACAAGGACAGGCTCTACGTTCCGGATGACCAAGACCTGTGGAGGGAAATCATTGCACGATACCACGAATTACCGGTCATGGGACATCCGGGGATATACAAAACCCAGGAAATGGTGCGACGCGACTATTGGTG
>JAFREE010000261.1:0-21493 GCA_019400425.1 Hymenochaete sp. R1
GAAATCCGCGGATTTTTCCCCTTCTAGATTCAGGTCCGCATACGCCGGATCCGTGGTCCGCGGCCCCGGATCCGCGGCCCCCAAATCCGGGACATGCTCTATTCTACAAGGATCAGGTCGGACCCTCAGCATCACTTGTCAGTGTCTCACTTACGGCGATTGAACGGTTCATCAGCCAAAATTCCTGCCTGTGTTGACAGTGAAAGGTCAAGTCAGAAAAATAAGTCTAGGAGAAATCGACATCATACCCGAATAGATGGTATTTACCTGACCTGCTTCAAAACGCATGTGCTACTCAGGGAACGGAAATATGAGGTCAAGCTTAGCACATCAGGCATTTATCACAAGACCGCACGAAACCACAAGACCAGGATTTTCCGTGCCGTATTTCCACACCGGGACGTTTCACGATGTCTTACCTCCCCCCTCAAGCTCAAGTACTCCGACCTTATATTGTGGTCGGAGTCGGACGTCCGTCCACAGTACCCTTCGGAGCCCTATGCGATTAAATGAACCAGGTCAGTGCTTGTCTGCGCTAGGAACAGCTATCGAAAGCACGAAGTTCAAATGATCCGCTGCCCATATGACCTTTGTTAGGAACACATGATGGTATTCTATAGGCACGAATGGTCCCTCTGTCTAATAGACGGTAGTGGTACTTCAATAGCCTAAAAATGCTATAAAAAGGTGTATCACATACGACAGGACTATCAGACTTGCATCCTAAGTCACGTTAATAATGTTCTCCCAACGTGTTTTTCTCTTCTTGAGCATCTTCGCAAGCCTCTCTGTCGCTAACGCCTGCGGCCCCGACCCTAGTCAAATCAAAACTCTGATTACCTTTGGCGACTCCTACACCGACATTGTTAATCCAGGTGATCGTGCGACCGCCTGGCCCGTGTACGCGGCCTCCCCCTCCTACGGAAACTTCACCCTTCATTCCTTCGCCCGTTCCGGAGCAGTCTGTTCTCTCAACATCACCAACAGACCCCTGGGCTCTATCTATCAGAACGAGCTCCCGGAGTATTTCGCTGACGTTGCCAACGGAAGCATAAATACGGACGCTGGGGAGGCGGCGGCGCCGGAGAGGACGATGTATTCGGTGTGGATAGGGACGAATGATTTGGGGAGGGCGAGTTTGTTGACGGGGGATGCGGAGCCGGGAGTTACGTTGGTGGATATTGTAGGATGTGCAGTGAGCTGGGTGAAGACGTTATATGACACTGGGGCAAGGAATTTCTTGTTCCAAAACGTGAGTTCAACTCACTGCTCGAAGGCGCATTGGTATTCGGTGTGGACTTATGGGATGACCGTAGATGATTCCTCTGGAAAAGACGAAGTTGTATTCGAACGACAGCTACCCAAGTCGGTATTGGACCAACGATCGCAATGCGACAGAATGGAGCCTCTTCATGAAGGAGCTTACAACCGCTGGGAACGCAATATCGAAACTTATGCTCACCGAACTAGCACAAAACTTGTCTGACGCGCACATTGGTGAGCCCTTCGCATGCTTCGAATGTAGATGTGATTTAAATCGACACCTATTCCTTCCTCATAGGTTATTTCGATTCACATAGTCTCTTCCTTGACATGATCGCAAACCCGTCTACCTACCTCAACGGGACCGCCCCACTGAATGTTACCTTCCCCATTAAATCGTGCGTGTTCGAAATGTATCAGAACATCTCGGAGACAGGGAATTGCACGTACGTAAACGGGACGGACGCGGATAGTTACCTTTGGTGAGTGATCTTTTTCATTTTGATTCCTTCGCGGGACCGCAAGGGCTGGAGTGGAGCAGCGCAAGTCTCTTATCGACGCACGATATATAGTTTCCGATGTCGATGTAGAATGAATTACTTGCTGATAAAACCTATAGGTATGACGAGCTCCATCCTTCAGAACAAGCCGACAGGGTCGTCGCACGCACCGTTTCCGATGCCATCTTGCGTAAGTCCGAGGACTGGGTAACATGGTTCAGTTGATTCTCTCCCCGCCTGGATCCCATATGGTGTTATCCGTCGGAGTGGCAACCATAGTTTACTTTCTGGGCTGTGAGTCGACTACGCCGAGGATGTGTGAGATATGGATGGTCGAAGCGGGTGATTCGGTGCATGTATCGCTGCGTGAATTTGGATGTTTTGGCGTTCCGTCGAACACCGGGACTTGGTGATAAATTGCGTGTAGATAGATCAAAGAGGGGATGCAGAGGGGCGGAAGTGTTCTTGTCACGGCTGTAAGCGTAAGGTAGATTGTATCTCTTGTATTTTATCTTCATTTCAAAACAAGTCTCAGAATACCAAGAAAATTTGTGACACCTTGCTGGTCTTCATGCTTCAGCTCGGAAGCGCGAAATTTCCAACACTTCCAAGGCCCATTTTGAATGTAAACTGTTTGCGAGTATCTTTTCTTTTCTTTTTCTCCAGTGCGATTGAGCTCGAGGAGCCCTATATGCTATCAAACTTTAGCTCAGAAATGTGTCTTCTCAAGCGATGGTACACTTGACATGAAACAACGCACCACAAAATGAATCAAGAGCCTCAGCCTCCAAGGCGAGATTCCTGTGCTCTATCCATTCAAACCTTAATGTAACCGAATTCGCACTATCCCCTACTCCATAAGAGCGCTCCTTATCGAAAAGATAGCAGCGGCAGCGCTTGCAACACCGTGACCGTCATACATCACACGATGGCCAACAGCTAGTCTTTGCTGTGGATGGATGTCCTTGTACTTTTTCCGTATGAATCATCGTACGGAACCGCCGTCGACCATGGTAGATCGGCCCGGCCAATAGAAGGCGCTGGGAGAAGCTCGAGAGTCATAGTGCATAGTAAAGGCGTGTAGCTGCTTACCGACTTTATTGTCTTCCCTAAGTCGACCCGGAGGTAGAACTTCTATTTGGGAAGATCTTGGGATGGAAAGTATCAAAGCGATTTTCACAAATTTCAGCTTACCTGGGGCTGCGTCTTTCACTGATTCAAATTCTAGGCTTCAAGCTGAAGCCAAGCTGACTCAGCTTCGCAGTATCGCCAGCTACAACTTCCTTGGCGTCCTCGGCGTCTTCTCAGAGTGCCGGCGTCGGCATTTTGTGGTTGACTGAACTACTGCTCTTTGGGCTCGCATCGTTCTCCGAGTCCTCACCCTCACCTGGGTCACCACGACCACAGGCGTCGACTACATAATCTCGATAAAAGGTGTCCAAAGCGTCGCTAAACATGGAAATGAGGTAACTATGCCTTTTTTTTGCAACTGTTAGTGTGCAAATTTGTTATTAACTAGCACGCACATCTGCACCCGTGCATCCGCTGACGGCCGTTGACCGACAGCTCACGATCGGTGAGCCACCGAATAGACGAACTCAGTGTCACCGTTATCGGAGAAGTCAGTGGACATTTCACACTCAAGATCGAAAGAAGCCCTTACATTTCATCACTTGGTTGGCTGGAAGAAACGGCTCGCTGCACGCGGCGGTCATGACGGGTTAGACGGCAGTGCCGACCTGTGGCTGGACTATCCCGCCCGCAGCCGCTCGAATGCTGATGTGGATAAGCTAAATTAAAATCCCACACAACTACGTCCTGGAAGTGAACAACGACTCTGACTTGAGCTTGTTTCTCCCCCCCCCCCCTCTCCTTTCCTTAGATCCTAAGCCGCCGCGGACCTCGGTGATATCATGAGATTGAACTGGAGGACCAGTGTTTAGTGGGTGTGTTGCGATGTCAAATGTAAAAGAATATCAATTAAATCAACGATGCTTATTGGAAGAGGGCACTTGAGTGCTTACCGTAGGGCTGAACAGATGATCTGTTGGATTGAAATACCAGAATAACAACGAATCGGATGGAAGGGCAGCACGCACACCAACCACCGTTACCTGTACAGGAATACAGGCGAGCCCGCGTCAATATCTGCGTCTGCATCAGCACAACAACACAACATATCTTTCAAATTTGTTCTCCTGAACCTTCCATTTGTTCAATTTGTTGGACATCTATCGATCGATCGTGCGTGTATGCGCATCTTCGGGATGACGGAATCGCGTGGCCACCACGAGAGTGTTGTGACTCGATAGGGTCGGTTTGAATTGCAAAATGAGTACCGGAACCAGTTCTGGTTGTTGTCCTCGGGTACGCAGCGCACTATTCGAGTACGATGGTCATCTGGCTCTGAGTTTGACGCCTGGGTCCACCCTCATCCGCATGGCACATGCGATACGCACATGGTTGGAGCATGAAAACGTTTTCGTAAGGAGCCCGTGAGCCTTGAAGCCGTAATCGATCGTGCTTGTAAGTTCTTGTTACCCTATCCGAAGAAAAGAGTCAACGTCCAGCTTCAGGAACGTGGCATCGTACAAAGAAGATCGGCTCGGAAAGGGATCAACTTCAAGTTTATGCTCTTTGGCCGGACCGGGAGGATCCAAGTCAAAGCACGAAGCCAGCTGTTCCTTATTGTGTTCAATTAAAAGGGTAAGAGAGGGTGCTGCGGGGAACGGAAAAGAAGGCTGCGGAAAAAGCTCCGAGTAATTGAAGTCGCACAAGTCATAACACAGGGAAAATGAGAACAAGCGACAGCAATAGGAGCTGTACATTGCATTGTATAGATCTACGGAAGCCGACAACTTGAACAAAAAAGAGAAACGCTGAGAAGATGTGGCTTGGTCTGGAGAAGAACAGGGAATGGCTTTAGATGGCAGTGATCGACACGATCGGCACACGAGAAAGCGCCGAGGAAGGCAAGGCTTGTAGTTTTCTTGACAATAGACAACACACCTCTTCTCTTCCTTCTCCTCGTCGCTGTGCCTCCGCACGCTGATACAAATACTCCGCCCTCGCACCCGGAACCATGCCATCCCCTTCGTGTTCACCTCTCACCCTCATCCAAGGATTTCTTGTGCTCTCGTAGCACTTCAACTCGTACCAAAAAACCATGCCTCTTCTCTTCCATCAGTCCAGCAGGGAACGTCTTCCCCCCAGCCCGATCCATTCAAATTCGAGCTCAAGCAGTGTCAGTTATCTTTCTATCCTCAGGAAAAATGCGTTCATGTTACTCACAAATACACTGTAGTTACAAGAGTCCTCGTTATCAGGCTCTCAGAAAATTACTTACCGCCCGGGAAAGCAATGGGATTTTGAGGGTCTCGCGGGCAACGACGATGCTCCCATCGACGTGGACCTCGTCATGCCCCCGCATAGACCACGTCTACAACCGGAGAGTCATCGAACTTCCATGCGTCTGCAAAGTCATTCGCACTTCATTGGCGCAAAAGTGGTAAGCCCGACTATCCTTTTCAACATTATTCATTTTCTAACTGGCTCTTCTCCCTCAGTGCCGACACGCCCTCAACAGACATTTTCGCCTCCTCATAGAAGGCGGACACGACACAGATATCACACTTTGGGTCCCGTCTAATTTTGCTGGCTTCATCTCCGTCTCCCAACCCAACCCCTCCTTGTTCCCCTCCGCTTCATTCTCACATCACTTCATCGAACGCGTCCTCCCACACGCACATTTCAACCTCCCCAATGGCGTTCCGCACGGTTGGGTAGGCGATCAGATCGACGTTAGGACGGGCGGGTGCGTGCGGTTCCGGGTTTGGGACGTGTTAGCGCGATGTGGGGAGCCTGCTGAAGGCGAGGGCGCTGGCGTCGCGAAGCCGACTAAGGTGGATGCGAGGCGACGGAAGGAGCAGAGGAGGAGTGAGGGATCTAGTGTAGGTGCTGGGGATGTGTTGAGGAAGGTGTTTGGAGGAGTACATACGAACGCAAGCTCGAAGCGGTCAAAGAGCGTACCGACATGGGACTGGGACTTCTTAATCGAAGACCAGGACTGAAACGGTCTCCATTCTTTTTTTCTTGGGATTTCCATGCTCCTTTTCGTTTCATTTAAACTTCATGGCTTCAAAACTCCATTGATATTATGTTCGGTTTGATGTCTACTCACTTTCATTCTCTGCATGCTCACCATATCCATGTCATTATATACCTTTCTCATGCATTTTTCCTTTAGCACTGTATCGCTAGTCACCCATCCTTGTCTTACTCATACCACTTCCAGATCGTATCTTACATCCCTCCATACGTTTTCGTGTATCGTACCGTCTGTATACGTATTTACACAAGTATAAGCATAAGCATAAGCTAAATTTTACTCACGTGTTGATACTTTCACTCTCAATAAAAAAAGTCAACCCATTTAGTATTTTGCACATTGAATTCGAATTCGGCATCCATCTACATGTTTGGTGTCTTGTTTTTCCGGCATGAAAAGGGTGCAAAGAAGTGTCCGAATATTGAATACAAGGGAGTTATAGGGATGGAGTGTGGGTCATTAGATGGGAGACCGAAATGAGCAATGCTTTGTTTGATTACAGAGTTGTGAACAGTAACAGCAACACGAGACGATTGACGGCTTTGTTTTGATATTGTTGGTGCCAGTACTGGCGACCGACCGTGAGCTGGTGAGGGATGACCTGAGGTCGCAAGGTCACTGGCACCCGACCTCGTTCAAATTTGGTTCTCTATTTAATTCGTCCGTCCAAGTCGAAGTCCGTTCGGCCTACGTTGTCGGTGTGGCTGATATCTTTTACGTCCAATCAGAGTACTAGTGATGGGTTGTATGATACTTTTTGAGATGGGCTGGTATAAATGATACAACAGTCGCTCGAGTGAGATGACTGTTAGTATCAAGCCAGAAGAAACCTTTTTCAACTCGCATCTTTCGTTCATCAGCTCTACTGCTGCAGGTCAAACGGAAGTAAAAGGCCACATATCACATCTGTTGGTTCTTTTTCTTCTTCGCGATCCGCTTCAACGCCATCTGGTCCTTCTCAAACCGTCCTTTCTTCCTTCTAGGACCCTCACCTTCCTCTCGAACCCTCCCCTCTCCAATCTTCTCCATCCTCCCTCTCGCCCTCTCCACCACATCACCCCTCCGTCCTCTCTCCCTCAATTCCTCATACCCATCTCCCATCCTCCCCTTTCTACTCCTACTGTTACCCACGCCTCCACCACCACCACTCCGCTCCGCCCCTCTCAACACATCAGCAAACTCATCCTCCAAACCAACGCCCCTTCTCCCTCTCCCGCGCGCCCCCGCAAAGAGATTCGCCCCCGTCCCGCCAAGAGCAAGGTCCTCCTCATCCCTCTTCCGCCGCTTTGCCTCCTTCTTCGTCATCACCAACCGCGTGAAGTTCTCTTCTTCGTACCGCGTCATGTCTGCGAGCTCACGGGCGCGCGCGGAGGCTTCAGAGTGACCACCCCCTCCTCCTGACCTTGCATTGGGGTTGGAGGTGGTGTTGAGGGGTATCGAGGCGAGTCCGGAGGTGGATTCGAGGTAGGGGTCTGAGGAAGGACGGAGATGAGCGAGGGCTGTTGGAATTGGGGCACGAGACCTGTTTTGTTTGTCTTTCTTGGAGGACCGGGTGGGGTCGTCGGTGTATGGCATCGGGGCGAGTTTGGGGGGACGGTAGACGCCTGTGGAGGGCTTGCGGGATGTAAGTGAGGATGAGGAAGCTTCAGATTCAGCCTCGTTGTCAGTCCCTGAACCGTCTTGGTTCATGAGGTTTTGTGGGTTTGGTCGGAAGGCAAGAGGGTCTGTAAAAGTAATACCATTAGTACTGAGGGATCCCGTGAAGATATGTTTCTCACCGTCAACGACATCTTTGCCAGATGTCTTCCCTTCTGGCTCCTCGGCAATTCGCACGAGCTTTTCGATCTGATACCGCATTTTCCCCTCGAGCGCCTTGACCTTTTCAAGCACGACGCGCTTCTCGACGAGGGAGTCAATCAGGTCGGACGCTGCGGCACCGCGTGTGCCTCTATCGCTAGCACTGAATGGTTTGAGAGAAGATTGCACGCCTGTACTGGTGGAAGAAGGTGCGAATGAGTGGCCGAGGACGCGGTGAGTTGAAAGGAGGGTGAGGGCCTGGCAATAGGAAAGCATAAGGTGATACTTGAGGGACATCAATGAGATGCCGTCTTTGGTGTCAATGTCCATCCTGTTGATCGATTAACAAAGACAATCGAATGCATATGGAAGAAGTTTGACTTGACGCACCGGCTTGAAACCTTCCTAACAGACTCTCGAGTTGCTGATATGCTAGAGGTCATGTTCTCAAGCAACTCGCGAAATCCCTGATGATCCAAGGTTCTCGAAGGCTCAATTTCCATCGTCGTCGCTCAGTTAGGAGTCTCCTGTATATATTTCAGTATAAATTTGGTAGAAAGTTAAACTTGAAGATAAGAGGATCAGTCAACGGGTTTCTAAGCCGCCGCCCCTTAGGGCGTAATGCATTACATCGAAGGTTTCAACCTCAGAGCCCAGTGCGTTTCATCTGGCGCATAGCTTTACATAGATTCTCGTTCTCTCACCTTTTACTGGGAGAATAAAATATACGATTGGCGAAAAGTTGAAGCCGACGATGACGAAGACGATGGTGGATGTTGTCGAGGAAAATTGAAAGGAACGCCAGATTCTGCGGCGAATGGAAGCAAACCGAGTCGAGTCCGTTAGTTCTCACGCTTCGTCGGTGAGCTCACCGCCTTAGTTGTCGTCTCCTACGATGCCCACAGCATCCAGCTTACGTCCACTAACTAACCTCCCCGACTATCTAGACACGGTGTAGTGCTGTGAACTGGGCGATTCTCAGTGTTGCCGATAGACAGCCAAAAGCCCAGCTCGCAGCTGTCTTTCTTATTTAGGCACATCCAGCATTGTTCTATCCACTTCCCTCGATGTTCTTTATGAATTACCATCAAGCTCTTCGATAACTCCGTCTTGTCCTGGATACCCTCCTTCGAAAAATACCAATACGCCTCTGAGTAGCCAAAGCCATGCGTAAGTTCATCAAAGGTATCAAGGACTTCGTCAATGAGGACAAGGACCGAAAGGAACGGCCGTCAAAGCCCAATGTCAACTCATCGTCTAAGCCTTATCATTCCACCAGTGACCTCTCGGAAGCAATGGGTGGCATGAGCTTGGAGAATAAGTCGTCTGGTTCTCGTCCCGAGTTTGTTGGAGGATTCAAGTACGTTCATTTCACTGATACCGTCAAATCGCGTTCTGACGTCCAACAGACATGGACCAGCAAACTCCAGTACTGGAACGTATACTCCTCCAGTCTTTCCGAATCCCTCACCGCAGCCTCAAATAATGTATACCCCAGGACCACTACCCGCCCCGCCCAAGATGTTTATGCCGCAACCTGAACCAGGATACAGGCCCTCGCGAACCATGCAGTACGCACTCTCCGAAAGCCCCGCATGGCTTCAACTCGACGCGCCTCCTTTACCGTCCCGTCCGCATACAGAAGATGCACGACCAGTGCGCAAGGACTCTGGCACGGATCCTTCTCGCATGCATCGACCTTATGTCAACGTTACCGGCACACTCTCCCCACCTAATCCTAAACCACAGCACTTCCGTGCCTCCTCCGAGCCGCCCCCAGACTCACCGCATGCTTCTACATCTAATGCACAAAACATGAAGAAGTACGCGGCGCAGGGGCAGGTTCAATGCGCTGGATTTACACAAAAGGGCTCACGGTGTACGAAGCCTGTGAAAGTGGTTGTGGGGACACCCTTAGATTTCGGAGACATGCAGGCGGAAAGGTTTTGTTTCCAACATCGGAAGAAAGTGCAGGAGGCGAGAGGATTCTTTTCGAGAGCGACGAAAGAATGGGTGGAATTCTCCGGTAAGTCCGTCGTGGTCATAGACGCATTAGGATTGGAAATTTAATTATAATTCTTAGACCATATTCCGACGTATTTAAGTCAGGCGACTCAGATCGCTCTTCAAACGGAAATGGAAAAAGCGCCATCAGATAGTGACAAAGATGGGTACATATATGCGTTCGAAATTCGAGGTAAGCATCGTGAGATGCATTATGTTAAGCCTACCTGACTCTTCTTTTCTTATGTTATCTGCCTCTCAAGACCCAACCTCCAGCAACTGCCACCTAAAAGTAGGGCGTGCTACCTCCCTCAACAAACGCATTGATCAATGGGGAAACCAATGCAACTCGCAAACGCAAGTTCTGCGGGGATGGTGGCCTGGTAATATGGACTCTTCTTCGAGCGACGATGGGGCCGGGGAGAGCCTAATGAAAGGGCGCGTAAAACCCGGCAAACCTGGTGGATGCTCGCATCGCCTCGAGAGGCTTATCCACCTCGAATTGGCGGACCTGGCTGTGTATATGCAGTTTACGTGGAAAGGGTTCCCGGATGTGAACTTTAATGAGGAAGTAGCTGGGGGAAATGAGGATGCGACGAGTGGGAAAGAAAAGAAGGGAGCGAAGAAGGGGGCAAAAGGGAAGGTGAAAGTGGAGGATAGTGATAGTGACGAGGATTTTGTGATCGAGATTGACGATAGTGACGACGAGGAAGAGGCAGAAGCTGGCAAGACGTCGAAGAAGAAAAATGGGAATCAGAAGGCAAAAGTCAAGGGAAGTGGTCCAGCGAACGGAAACGGGAAGGAGACTGCGTTGAAGAGGCTTCAGAGACAGAGTGAACCTTGCGAGGATTGTGAGTCTGCCACTCGCCTCTCCATGTTCATCGCTTTATTTCCGAACCATCAGGCGGCTCAAAGCATAAAGAGATCTTCTCGTTCGACAGGCCGATGGGGCGGCGCAATGGACGGTTCACGAATCATGAATACGACCGACTTGTGAAACCTGTTATACTCCGATGGGGCCGCTTCGTGGAGACACACGTTGCGCCTGTTGCTGCTAGTGCCACCCGCGGTTAAGTTGATGAACTTTGGACTATTTGATAAACCATCTTCTTTTGAATTTTTTTTTGTTCTCATTGCTTTGAGAGTTTTTTTCGTTGGCATTGACACTATCGAGGAACGCTCGGATGCACTCATTCTTGTGTTTTCATAGTGTTTTATTATTGCTTCTCGATGCTATACGTGTATTTTTATTTTCAGGTTCTATGGAATCCTTCAGCTCCGTTTCCCCATTCTACGACCACCACTCCTCTTGGATGTGAAGGACCCAGTTGAAATTTTCTTCTGATTCCACGTAGCCTGACCGTCTCTTCGCACGACCCTCGACTTCATTGAGATTCTTGGCCCTCTCAGATCGAATGTAGCGAGCTATGAACATCGGATTTATCTCAAGTGAGTCAATCTTATCTCAAACCATCCTTTGAAACAGGTGTCTGAGTTTGATGATTCTTTGCTCGGCTTTCGTAGACAGATCGATTGGCACAAACCGGATAACTTTCGTATACATGGCTGAACATTGTGAAGCAAGTTAGGAAGGTACTCTTTTGGGAACACAACATCTCGCGCTACATCGCAGCGTCATCAAACTTTGTGTACCCTTCTGCATTTCGGCGGGAGCGAGCTCATAAATTGACACAGAGAACGAGTTTTTTTGGAGAACGGTATCAAGTCCGTTTCCTTCTCAATTTCGTCTCGACAAAGGCAATCCATATCGACCCCCAACTTTTGCATACGCCCGCGGTTCGAAAGGAAAGCGTCCCGCTTCTGGACCGCCTTCTAAGAACCGCCGTGACCCAAAGCGCACAAAGGCATCAGGTGTCAGCTCTGGTGTCCTTGTGTCCCCTGCGATTCTCGGACGGGGTGAGGACGGACTAAGCAAGGCATTTACTCCGACGACCTGTTCAATGAACTACAGGAGCTAGAGACGCAGCGCGTAATTTTTGACGACGCTGTCCGTTCGCTGCCCTAAGATCAGGAAGGGAATGTTTTTCAGAAGCCCGAAAGACAAGAGATGATGGAAGTGGTAATCATGTTAGGCTTCGAGGTGGAGGGCTTTTCGATGACCATGAAATTGAATGAGGTGGAGGTGGAGGCACGCATTGGAAAGTTGAAAGCCATGAAGAAGTTTTATGTTGCGTTGCATTGCAAGTCGAGCGAGATGATACGATACGGTGTGTGTATTCCTGTTTTCGCCACAGATGCGCACATGATTTGGAGGGCACGGAACTCGTATACAGTACTCTCCGAGATGCCAAACTCTTCAATTACCGACTTACCTCGTCAGACGCAGTCTCGGTCGAGCACACAATTGCTTGAGTCATAGGATTTCTCTACGTAGCCCGTCAATATTGCTACTTGCGATTACAACGAGTGAGTCTACTTCTGATGCAGAAATTTATTTCTTGGCTTTTTGTTGTTTGTTTACCACTGCTCTGCTGAGTGATTAGGTCTCATATTGATTCTGTTCAACAGGTCCTTTGCTGGATTAAGCAGCTACACTCAAACAACCCTCATTACGTGGAATCTACTTTGATGTGCAAAGGTATCCTATATAAACGCGTGCCTGGTATCCTTGAACATCGAACTTCGTTTAAGGACGACACATCCTTCTATCGCCGTCTTGATCCGACCGTTTCCCTCATTTTCCGACTCTCGCTATCTTAACTTACTTCCTTATGTCCAGCAGTAAACGTGACGCTACTGATGAAATACTCGGAGAAATCAACGATAGTCAACGCGGATCCGTGTCGAAGCGCAGAAAACGTTCGGGGGCCGCGGAAACGACCTCAAACTTGGACGCTGGTGAGAAGAAGCTTCAAGACCTATTGGAGAATGCTAAAGCGTCTCTAAGGGAGGGACCACTAGTGAGTGACGCTGACACGGCATTCTCTGAGGCCCTGATAGAACCCCTCGATTGTCCTGGTTTCTTCATTGATCGGACCGAGTCCAATATGGACAACTTACAGTATGCCATCAAACATCGCCAGTATCTGGAGTTCCTGGATGAAGTCGAGCAGAAGCTCAGGAAAGTGTTGCTCGGGAATTTGCTACCCGCGCGCCACAAGGCGTGTAATGATCTTCAAAACTATCTCAAAGAACGCGTCCGGGGAAGAAGATCTATGGCACGAGGGCGGAAGAATTTCAAGGACGATCTGGAGAAACGTTTGGAGAGTTTACAATGCGAATCTAAAGATCTCGAGGAGGAAGTGAAGGAGCTCATCACCGTGCCCACAGAGTCCTACAGTTCGAATACTCCTATTGTTCTGGAACACCAACAGCTACAGCGGCTAGAGAAGCTAGAAAATGACCTTTCCAACAAAGACCAACAAATCGGGATGCTCGAAGCTCATATCAACTTTTTCTTTAAGGACAGGCGCGGTGGCAGGAAAGACCGTGGCATACTCGAGACAGTCAGGAAAAACTTGCCACCGGGACACGCCCTTACAACGATTTTGAACGAGAATTTTGATAAGTACCTCGCAGCACCCTGGATTCCCCAAGTGAAGCTTGATGCAGCTCAGAATTTTGAAGCTGGTTATGATCAGTATCAAGGACTGGTCTGGCTCGAATTCCAAGTGAAAAAAATTGGCCACAAAGCCGATAAGCTGCGTATCGATATGGGGTGTGCGATGAAGTCGCGTAGACTCTATTTGAGGAACGAGACAATGACGAAACTCTCGAGTCGCACTCACGGCGATGTATTCGGTCCGGAATTGAGCAAGAGGCTAAAGTGCAAGCAGGATTTGACGGCCGCTCTGCAATCTTTGCCCTGGGATCAAGCAGATTTTCAATCGGAAGAGATCAAAAAGGCGACAGCGATGGCGATCAATTTGGGTTTCGAGCCACAGGGCTTCTCGATGACGACGGAACTTCAAAAAACGGAGAAACGGATAGAGAAGCTGGAAGAGATGAAGAGGTTCTACGATGATTTTCATAGTAAGTCTGAGCACTTGCCTTCGTAACAAGTTGTTGCTTTCGGTAAGTACGTGTGCGTGCCAATTTTCAGTGGGATTTTCTCCTACTAGTAGTACTGATGCCACAATGACGTGGCGCACATTGGCAATAAGTAATATGACTCGAAGTTCGTCCGGTACACAATGGTATATATGAAATCAATCCTGGAAAAATCATATTTGACTTCTTTTTGAAGTTGTATGCGAATTCATCGAATCGTGAGGAGACTAAAGTCATGGAACACGTCAGTTACCAAGAAACAGACTACTCACTAGTACTGCTGTTACTGTCGATCGGCTATGTCCCACGTCCCACGACCAGGCCACTCGCCGTCGTCATGCCTGCCATGCTCGTGGCTCTTCTTACTTCACCCCGGCACCACCTGGAGACCATTTATGGCACCTCTCTATTTCGTCCAAGCATCTAAGTACAGCAAACTTCCATCAATCTGTAAAAACCAGTGTGTGTCTCGACGTGCATGGGCCAATGTTATCTCGCGATGCTGTCACCGCACATCTACATGAGGCTTGCTGAACTTGATGGTATCCCTTTCCATTGTTCTTCAGTTCTTTCAGCTCGTCTGCGTCGATATGACTCACATATGCAAGCTATGATAAAGGTTCCCTGATACCAGGTGTACGGGGCCTCCTATTGCTGTCTCGAATCCTCCGATCGAAAGCCGGAAAAAACATGCTCAAGCTTTTACTGGCACTCCTTTGGAGAGCAAAAAAAGATAGCAATGATCTCGATACCTCAAAATACTTATCGTCTCTAGATCCCGCTCCCTCTTCTGCGTCCCGGACGCCCACTTCAATGGAGGATGGCTTGATTGAAAGGTTCGGGAGGGCGGTGGATCTATCTGACCAGCCTCCTCATAGCACCAAGTGCGTATACGTTGTCCAATATACATTTTCACTAAATACCACTGCTTAGATTAGAAGAACTTGAAGAGAGTCGAGAGTCTGAGGTTTGCGCTTTTTCGGATGCCTCAAGATTTGTCCCTAGCGGCTCAGAGTATGTTCTTGAAGAACAGACTTCAGCCGACGAATACGATGTATCAAGCGGCACCAAACGGAACTCTTTTTCTGACGACTCAGAATCCCTATCTGACGAGGATCCGGACGATGGTGTGTACATGCTCAATGCCGTATTCGTCCGGGTTTCTACCAATTCGGAAGGTCCTGGTCGTATGCGCAATGGCCCAAGATCATCCACGTTACAGCAAGCACTACCCCAACCTACACCCACGATAAAGATGGTGAGTAGTTTTCTTCTATGCAGAAGCCACTGCTTTTTGGTTCTATGAAATTGCGCTGTCTCCAAATATTGACTTCACCACCAGTGTTATCTAAAGGCAATATATAATCCGTTGCAAGTAGAAAGGCTCTTTAAGAGGCTCTTAAGTAAGTTGCGTACCTCAGAAGCGCGCAAAATAGTCTTTTCTTTTCTTTTGGTTTTTGTTAATAAGACATCCAATGTAGATCAACTAGATCACCCGATAAGCGAGGCAACAATCGACTTCATATGTAACGTGAGATTAGGACGCTATTTGTCGAAGACTCAAGCACGGGGCTATCTCTACGTGATGGAATTTTATGGTAAGTCTCATAGCTATACAGTCATTAATCCTCCCAATCTGGCACGAAAAGTCGGCTTATTCTCACTGAATGCCTTTTCTCAGATAAGGACATAGGAACGTGCCGTTTGAAAGTGGGACATACTACCAATATTAAAAGACGTGACGCTGAATGGAGGAGGAACTGTCCTACGCAATATAAGGGACTTCGAGGTTGGTGGACTAACGGCCCTGGCAAACCGTGGCGATGTGTAGAGCTTGTTGAACACCTCGTTCACCTCATCCTGGCGGATTATATCATCCATAAGCAATATGTTCTCGAACAAGCTGGGATGTCTTCCGCCGAGATTTCGGAGTATTTGGTGTCTGTAAATGCAAAGGAGGCGGCCTTGACAACGATGAAGAAAAACGCCACGCAGTGCGTGGACTGTGAGTGTTTATTTCCTTGAACCAGATCTCTGTATCATTAAACTCTTCTTCCCCGATCTTGATCTTGACTTTTCCCTCTAGGTCACGCAAGGCATATAGAGATGTTCCGCTTCGTCAGGTCGGAGGACGGTCAATTCGATGGACTCGAACTAGTAGACAAGGTTGTTGGGCTGGTAGGAGCATTCGTCCAATCGTTTTTTGCCCCTGTGATAGAGAGGTAAATGTAAAATCCTATTCTTTCACATTAAGAGGTTCTAACGACATACATTTTAGTAGATGGGGGTTACGCGCATAGTCCAGAATGAAAATGCGTTCTACTACTTGCAATCATTTTTTCCATCAGCGACCAGGCAGCCAAATCGCGGTGAGAGTGGATCATTGATTCGAAGAAGGCTCAAAAAAGGTCATTTATGCGCGTTTTCGCTACGCTATTAGGAATCGGAATGATTTTTTGGGAGGAAGATCTGGACTGTCCCATTTCGTATATCAATCGGTGCACTTTACCTACTTTACCGCATGGAAAGGGTTTTAGATATGATCCATCAAGATCAGCGACAGATCTCAACACCCTTCATTGATGAGTTAGGCACTGGTTTACCATTCTTTAATTCATGCTAAACGATGATTGGATGGAGTTCGGCGTGAAGGGAGAATGATTATGTGGCTTTGAATGGTTTGAAAAGGTTCGTCGAAATACAGTAGTTGCGGACTCAAGAATGAGCCACCATGTCTCGGACTGATTTTTTGCACTGTTTTCCTGTACTTGCTTCTTGTAACAATTTTGTGCATCATTTCCCCTTCATTAACACTTAGCGGACCATATCACCAATTCTTTGATCATAGACGATCCAGTACTCGTGTCCTGAGTTGGCGGTAAGAAGGAATTGACCGAGATGCCCATAGCGATGCGTTCTCCACGCCTACCCGCCCCCATTCCGGGGAACTCGGTCGCGTGCGCACATGCATGCGCGGAACTCGAGTTATTGTTTGAGTCCTCCACTTTTTTCCTATTGATCCCAAAGTATTTCCCATTTGCAATTGCTGGATCATCGTATTGTTCGTCCAACTAGTGCGAGGCGTACGCTGGCTCGAAGGATGAGCGTTTGTTTCCAGGGAAACTGACGTCTTAAGGACAATGGGCACGAACAAGCGCATAAGCTTGTCTAAACAAGCTTGTGCCGGAAAAGGCACTGGTAAGGGAGATCCGAGGCGGTGAAAGAACGGCGCAATTGGCTCGCAAGGGTGTGTTGTTTTGTTTACACATCCGTAATTTACCATTTCCGGGCGGCGCAAGCGTGGCACAGCCTCCATTCTTTTGTTCTTGGTTCACCGACGCCTGGTACTCTGTTTCGCCGCCCTTTGTGTGTGCTATGGACGCACGGAGATGGGACCTGAGTGAAATGCAGGTCTTGTCTGAGGATATAAAAGACGTGAATGAAGAAAGGGAGAGGGCTCACAAACGCTTTTCGCCCCGTAACGCCTTCGTCTTTTTCTTTGGGACTCTCTGCCTTCGCCTTTCTCCTGGTCTCTACAAATCATTAGAGAAACCTCATTTGTATTCCCATTTCGACCCACGTTATACCTCAAGTGTCACTTTGCGCTAAGATGACTTCCTACAAGTACGCCGCAGCCTCAGTACTCGCACTCGCCTCGCTCGCCGTCATTCCCGCACCTGCTCGGGCAGCAACGTTCAACGTCACCGTCGGACAAGGCGGCCAGCTACAATATAATCCACAATCTGTTGTGAGTGTTATTGCCTTTGTATTAGTCAAGCGCAGAATGTTGATCGCTTTTGTTTTTAGAATGCAGCTGTCGGAGACGAGATTTTGTTCACGTTCTTCCAAAAGAACCATACCGTGACTCAGTCAACATTGCAAAACCCCTGCTCATTTGAGCAGGGAGGATTCGATAGTGGATTGTGAGCTCTTGTTATTGTACCTCTGTCTTTAACAATTAAAATTTGACGCGGATTGATATGAAATCTAGTGTCCCAGTTGCCGATAGTGTTACGTCGGACTTCCCAACCGCTACACTTACGGTGAAGGACACCAACCCGGTTTGGGTTTACTGTAAGCAGACAGGACATTGCCAGAAGGGAATGATATTCGCGTAAGTGAATTTCGGTGTCCGATATAATAGTTTTGTAATCGAATAATTATCTTGCAGTGTCAATCCCGGAGACAAGTTCGCGCAGTTCCAGGCCGCTGCAACGGGAAATGCCACTTCCACTTCTTCATCTGTCTCAGCCGTTACTTCCACGCCTCCGGTTGTCACCGTTACCGAAACTGTCACGCAAAATGGCAACACATGGACCACAACCTATGGGTTCGTTCTCATCCGTTACTTATTCGCTTCACCAAGAGGCTAACTTATCTTTAACTATAGGTCCTATCCTGGCTCCGCTGAACCAACCTCGGCGAGTACTACCGATCATAAGGTGGTTGTGGGCGGTGACGCAGGTCTCGTTTACACGCCCTCGAACATCACCGCACAACCAGGTGACACTATCACTTTTGAATTTCAAGCGAAGAATCACACTGCGACTCAATCATCCTTCTCCGATCCATGCCGCAAGCTTCAACTCACATCGACCACCGGTCAGATTGGTTTCGACTCAGGATTCATGCCTGTCGATGCAAGCGCGAGCAGTTTCCCAACGTTCACGGTCACTGTGAACGACACGGCACCGATATGGGTGTACTGTCGTCAGTCGGGGCACTGTGGACAGGGTATGGTCTTCAGTGTGAACGCTGTTGAAAGTGGAGCGAATAATTTTGAGGCGTTCAAGCAGCGAGCGATTGCTATCAATGGGACAACGGCATCAGGCAGTTCGACAGCTTCTGGCGCTGGGTCAAGTTCTACGGACTCGTCTTCGGGTGCTGTCACTGCGTTCTCAAGCGGTGATATGGGTTTGCCTGTGATCATCATCCTTGGCATTGCATCCAGCCTATTTATGCTATGATGTTAGCGCAAAGGTGTCTGATGTGTGGAATGACGACCATGTTGATATAATACTGGTGCTATTTTGTGTTCGTAACTTATTGTTGTCTTTATCTTTATCAAAGTGTGCTGCGGGTTTGATACGGACATTCAATTAATCCAGGTATCCGGATACTCTAAATGTAGGGCTCTATTTCGGAAGTTGATGTGTCTCTTAGTTATCTAAATTCATGAAGTCGATTGCCATGTGGTTAGATATAGCGTTGCGCATGAGATAAGTACAGTAGTCGCGGTAATCATTGGCCTGATGGTCTAGTAGTATGATTCCTTGTTAGGGAGCTGCTCTATAGCAGACATTTCGAGGAGGTCCCGGGTTCAATTCCCGGTCAGGCCCAAGCGGAAGAGTTTTCTAGTCCTTTTTCTTTGGCATACGTAGGGCCAGTCTTGGTAGATGAGGTAAGCAGACTTACCGGATATATGTGGGCATACACTTCCACTGACATTGGACATTGACAACCACCATCTTGATTTTTCACCATGTCGACATCTTCCACGAAAATATGTCGTATTTCCAACATAACAGAGATGAAGCACCAGTGTCGAACTGTTGCTGCAATCAATATTTTTTTCCGTATCGGACCTCGGTCGGACGGCAACTCTCGGTGTTCTACGTCCATCATCCTGATTCGAAGACGATTCAATTTCAATTATATCAATAGCCAGAGCTCGTGTATTCATGCACATGATTTCCTTCATCATGATCGAGGAGCCAATGCGACAACGCCGAACAACATGCTCAGAAGCCCCAGCTTTTTTTCTCACAGCTATTGACTTAAATGACACTGTATGCGAAGAAGGACTGGCAACCCCTTTCGAAGGTCTTTTCAATCCACTCGAGTCCCCTCCGAAGCGTAGACAGGCATACTGGGCTCAGAACCATGAGCTTACCTGCTGACGCTTTACAAGATTTTTGGAATACGTGAGCATGCTTCTTTTTGTTTAGAAATGGGTTTCCTTTCGACGCTAACGTAGTCGAATGCAGCAATGCGACGAAGTATTTTGCTGTCGGAAGTTATGGTACGCTTTTCCTTGTATGAGTCTTAAAGTTCAATCGGTATCGATAAGATGTGATGATGAATGAATAGCATTGGCGGTCTACGAGTACTTCATCACCTTTGACCGTGAAGTGAGCGCGTTTTGGAAGTGGGGGTCCAGCCTGGTGAACGTTTTATGGTTTTTTGTAAGTCTCAACCTGATAGTGACCACGATAGTCATTCATTTCTTCTCAGAACCGTTATTCGCTGCATGTTCTCTTCCTTTTACAGTTGGTCCGTGAGTGTTGTTCTTTTCTTGACAGTGGATGACTTAGTTACGTCGCTGACTGGACGTTCCCTTTGCAGCATCCTTTGTGTTTGTGTCAAACGGAGTCAGTGAAGACATTCCGCTGCTCTCCAAGTTTTGTCAAAGCTCACTTTTTGCATAATCCCTCGACAACTTGAACTACTGTTCCTAGCCGTGAGTCGCTCCGAGTTACCGTCTGGATTTGATATCTTACCCTATACAATGAAAATCGACAGATGTCAAAACATCGTCTATATCGCCGCGGCTACACAGATCATCCTGAACCTCACGGCGGATATAACACTGTCCATCCGAGTCTATGCCCTGTATTGCAGATCAAACGTACGCATGCAATCACAATCACAAAGTCCGAGACCATCTCCGGTCCCAACGCATTGATCATTCGGAAACTAACATTTTCGTCAGTACATCATACTTATACTTTTTCCGGCGTTCTTGGCAGAGTTTGCCATTGATCTGGTGAGCTAGTTTTGATGGCCTACTCACCTTCCTTTGTTGATAATTACACCGCCTCCCTTCCTAAGTGGGTATTGGAAGGCGTTGGGCCGGACATCCTTCCTCCAAGTAAATCACGCTCACTTCCCCAAGTTCAAAGATATACTAATTAAGCCTCAGATACTCCAGGATGCGTGTTGAAAGGCAGACAAGGAACGTGAGTGGGAAACTGTCATCGAGCTAGAGAACGCGTTTCCATCCGTCGTGAAGTTTCTCACCTTTCCTTGACTTGCCACTTGTATAGGGGTGACCGTGAGTGATTAGTTCGTTAGACACATTTGACTTTCAAACTGACCCTTTTTCTCATTCTCGAACATGATAGGATTTGCAGCACTTTGGGTGACGCAGACCGTATATACATTGCTTATCGCCGGTCTTACTGGTGCTCAAGCCATTCGACTTCGCAAAGAAGGTGTTCAAGCTATGGGAATTCTTACAATCTTAGTTAGAGATGGTAAGTGCCTCTTTCTATCTATGTTTTTAGGGATCAAATAACCTTATCCCGGCGGACCAGGCATCATGTATTTCTTGTAAGTCGTTTGCAAATTGATGTTGACCATCTGACAAACTCAACTGACTCGGAGGCGACTTGTCCAGGGTCATTGTCGTTATCAACATCGCTAACGTCATCCTTTACACGGTTCGTCTAGAGAATATTATCCCGTCCAGGACTGCTTTGGACTTGCCTTTGACCTAATTTTTTTTATCTCCTACTCACTCTCGTAGACCGCCACGGTGAGTCCGAAAAATAACACATACTGCTGTACCTTGCATATTCACTTTACAAGCCATCAACGCTCCTTTCACAAGCATAATTACTTCTGTCCTCATCTGCCGTCTTATGCTCAACCTTAAACAAAGATCGAACTCGCCCACACCGACAGACCTCGTCTCGACGTTTGAGGTACGCTCACCTACTTCCCGATCCCCACCGTCAGGGGAAACCCAGACCGCATTATTTAGCATTATTTAGCATTATTTAACATTCCAGCGAGACCCCCCAAATTC
>JAFREE010000262.1:0-21270 GCA_019400425.1 Hymenochaete sp. R1
TTCTCGAGACCGGGGTCGACCATCAAGTTATTGGGGTCGACGCGAGATGGGTGGGTGGGACCATCTCGAATAATAGACAGTTCTTCGTTACATTGTCTAGTATAGTATCTTCGCAGCATCGAGAAATACAATTGGATAATCCAAATGTGTCCTCTACTGCGAGAACATATGTATGATAGAGCGAGTATCCCCAGGCACTGTCCTTTGAGCATGAATGAAAATGTCTTAGAGCACTGTGTCAGCCCTTCGTCCGAGTCACGAAAAATTCCACTCAACGTCATCTTTTGCCGTGACCTTTTGTTATAAGATTTTGAGTACCGCTAGGCTCAAGATGACGGTCAAGCTGGGGTATCACTCATTGACTTCAGTCTACATGGCGGTGGAAAGCAGCGCTTAAAGACGAAACAAATTTTGCGTGCGACAAGAATGTGCCACTTACGTAAGTCAGGTTCTCGACACGCTGCTCTCTCAAAGCTCCCACGGCTTTTTCACTGTTGCACTCGAAACATTTTGTTGCAGTATTCTGGCGGAGCCATGGCTGGGTGAACATGAGATACAGAGACTACCATATTAAGTAGCCTCGGTCTCTTAATCTCAACGACGCACAGAAACAAAAGCAAGATAATCACTATTCCTTAAGTACTTTACACCCATGAGTCACACAAGTTGGGGTATACTGTACGATTAAATACACGGGCTGGCACAGACCAGGTAGGGGGTGGGTCAGGTCACCATGTGTCTTTGCTATGAAGGGCGATAGTGCGGCGCACGCATCCGTATGCAGTGTTTTGTGAAATGTCGCGTTGGCCGGGTTGGGTTGGGTTGAGAGGAGTGAAGGCGATATGAAGGGTTTTTTCCAAAACAGAGATAGGGTGGAGGAACGAATGTCCGGTGAATGTGAATGTGAATATGTAAACAACGATAAATAAGAGGAAGGATAGTCGAAACAAGCAGCGCGACAAGCCTAAACATGATTAAGACATGGGCGAAAACGAAAGCAAGGATGCGTAGGGGAATAGTTAGAAGAGGGTGTGTCGGGACGATACGGGAATCAAAACAACAGTCGATATCAAAGAAATAGAAAGGAAGGGAAGTGGAAAAAAGAAGGTAATTGAAAGAGTGTCCATGTTGAGATTTATGTCACATTACATTAAAGGCTAAACCATGGCCTCGAGGCGTTAGGCGCTCAGAGGAAGAGGGACGTCTCGAGTTCATGCCCGAAATCAAGCACAACCACCTTTTGATCGTGAGATGTACTACAAACAAGCAACGAAGCCCATCAGTAAAACATTCGACCACACCAAAGGTGAAGAAAAGATAAAGAAAAAAAATTGCACAAACCTCACAATTCGCCTCACGTCGAACTTCACATCGAATATATGACTTTCATGCGTCCTAAACTCACGCACGAGCTTTCCTGTCCCGTCGTTTTCGATATCGCGCAGGTCCCACACCTTTACAGACTGGTCGTAGCTCGCACTCACGAGCCGCTTTGTGCCCGCATCGTACGCGAGTGCACGCACAAGCAAGGTGTGACCGGAAAGAGTGGCAAGGCAGGCGCCTGTGGAGGCGCGCCATACCTTGATCTTGCAGTCGTTGGAGCCGGAAACAATGAGGTCACCCTGCGACCAAGAAGCATGATTAAGTGATTCTTTTTTTGGAGCAGAGAAAACGAGAGATTAACTTTGAATTCAATGCACGCAAGACCACGGTCATGGCCTTCAAAGGTGCGGATGCGGGACCCAGTCACAACGTCCCAAAGCATCATCTTGCCGTCTCCGCTCGCGCTGACCACCTTACCATCTTGCAGTCCGACCGCATTGACAGGTCCCTCGTGGCCTTGCAAGGTGTGGGCAAGGTTCAACGTCTTCCGGTCCCAAACTCGGATTAGTCCATCTTTCGAGCTGCAAGTTTTATGTTAGCACTGAGGCTCCGAAATACAAAACACACACAAAAATAGCTCAATGTATACGTACCAGCTGACTATCCATTGTCTGTCAATGCGTAGGTCAAGAACTCCTCCGGAATGTCCTCTCAATACGCGCTTCACGAGCTCCGGGCCGGCATTCACAGTTTCCTTACTTCCATTGGTACGCCAAAGATGGCGCAAGTCCCACACTAAAACCGTGCAGTCACTGCTACCCGAGACCATGAACCCGTCGCCCTCGACTTCAGTTTCATCTCCATCCTCCAATGCATCGGCCCGTGCCACCGCGGTCTTGTCAAATTTGAGGCAAAGCACACTTCCTGCATGTCCCCTCAAAGTCGCAAGTAGCTTGCCAGACGGTAGGTCCCACACCTTTATCGTCCGGTCTCGCGAACCCGTCACAAGCCTGCGCGAGTCAAACTCGAGGCAGTAGACGCTGTCTGAGTGGCCTGTGATCCGTGTGACGCGCGGTTCGCCAGAGACCCATCGCGAGTCGAGTTCGCGACGCATTTTGTAGAGGTCCTTCCAGTCGAGCGCGAGCGGCGCTAGACGGGGGACTCCTTGACTATGACATAGTCTATTGTATGAGTCCAGAGTATTCCGAGAGGCGACACTCGACAGCGAGTGCATGCGTTTACGGACCGGGTTCGCAACAGTGTGGGATATTCTCAGCCGAGCAGTGTATCGAGCTTTCCGTTCATTCACGCGCCAACCCTTATGAGCCACCTCTCGATAGAACAGGGCACGCCATACCAGACTGTCATCAGCGAGTGCCTTCCACCTCCGGCAAACTGTTCGGCATGAAAGTACCGAACGGAGATCCAGAAGGGCTAGAATCGATAATGAGAGTTCGTTGGGCAAGTAGCCGATAATATCTGGATGGATATGGTTAGCATAGGCGAGACCAGATTAGAATTAGACATATAAGTAAAATAGAATTCACCCTTTCCCGTCACCTGTCGCCAGTTAATGAAACACGCCTCATCAACGAGTTCGCCCTCCTCGCCATCAAGAGGCCCATCATCATATACACCCTGAGATTTGGTGCGGGCTCTCCTTGCGGGAGAGGAGAGTGCACCCCAGATGCGACCCAACGCCGCCTTGTTTATTTTCGGAGAGCGACGCATAGATCCCGCTAACCCGCTTTTAGGTGGCGTGATAAATAGTGTACAGTTTGGCGTACCCTCTGGGCCAGAGTTCGGAGAAGAAAAGACGTCGTAGATGCCGCTGGCCATGTGCGAAGGTGGTAAGACATGAACGAAAGACATCGGGGACGGAGGAGAGATGAAAGAGTAGTCAGCGGTAGGCGTTGGAGACGGTGGCCTGGTCACTGTCTCGTCCGACCTTGCCTCTACGAAAGTCCCATCGACCATGACGAGCTCGGTACCAGATGGATTATTGCCTCCCTCGCGGTCGCCATTTCTGCCATTCGAACCATTGAGTACCGCGCCAAGAAGCTTGCTGATTCGGGGTGCCCTTGGTTGAGGCATCATTAGGTTAGTTGGTTTGCTGCTGCCGCTTTCCCCGGGAGAGCTCGCGCGCGGAAAAGACAGAGATCCACCTGCATCCGAGGCGGATAATGCGTGTTTAGTGGGCAACTTGGGGCGCACGGGCGTTTGTCCAGAGACAGAGCGACGGTTGAGTGCCATACATTGCAGAGGCTTCGGATTTGATGGGCCTGCTTCCAGACCAGTTTCCATAATGTTCGAGGGCATATTCTGGACGCGTAAGAGAAGGAAGAGGTCGTCGGTGGTGGTGGTCAGAGGGAAAGAGTGAAGGAACGCGACGAAACGACCTCTTTCTCTCTCTAACCCCAACACCCTCAATGATCTCAGTAACCGTCGATCATCACGTGGATAAATCCTTTCTCTCTTTGGCTCTTGCCGACATTCATTGTCATCGTTGACGACAACATTGACCACGACGGCGGCAACGATGTCCAGCCACGATGATCCAAGAGACGCCTCACTAGAGACGAAATTGACACTTCCGAGTGCGTGGAAGATGGACACCGCAGGTATATTTGCTCTTATTCTTTTAATGCTTGGCCAAATATATGTGATATATTTTGCCAGACGGTTCCTCCATGTCCTCGATGTTGCTGGCAGGAGCCGTCATGGTGACACGCAACAGGTCGGTCTATCAGCTTGCTTTACAGAGTGTTGAGAAAATTATCTTATCAAGTGCCTTTGTTTAGATATCTCGCGTGGCCTGCTTTGGTGCTCGGCCTTAGTTCCTTCCTGAATCAGAAACCTCTGAGGTCGCGAGACACCGGTCCGCCATGGCAGACACTTATGTACGCACCCCATCTCCTATCTCCACTCTCTTTCTTCTTTGTGATGATAAAAAGAGACAACGTAACTCATTGCAACTCTTTCTTTTGTCTGCACTAGATCCGGAGTATCTGCCATTCTTCTTTCTTACCTGCCTATGATTCTCATCAAAGACCGTCCCCTACAAGTCCCGTTGCAAAATACCTCATGATGAACAACACTTCGATACTGATACAGATGTTAGCCAGCGTTACGGTAGGTGCATGGAGCCTCGCTACCTCGTTTATCATCTCATTAGGTTTGTATGAGAGTTTGATTGCGTACTTTCTCCACCTTTTGTAGCTTGTGATCAATACCACATATATCGTCCGACCCGTGTGCGAATATTTATTCCCACTCTCGAACCTCGAGACTGTCTAAGGTGTTCTTTCAACTGCCGCCGGTCAAGAAGAGCCTCGCTTGCCTGCGTCATAAGTCCTGCCCCCATACCGGGTCTTTTCAGTCCCTCGTTGCCATTCAAATTCTCGAAGTCCGACTTCTTCAGCCGAACTGCTGATTCAGATAAGATCTGTAATGGGGATTTTTTCACGCTCCCTTTGTCCGATTGGCATCGAACTTTCCACTGAACAGCTTTTATCCTCTCTTTACGCCAGATCGTCGTAATCCCCGACTATCCGTATCCGTATCCGTATCGTCCTTTGTTATTGGATTTGCACTGGCAGGCGAGCCAAGCTAGAAGTCTCCGTGTGCCTTGTGGTTCGTCGGTGCTTTCGATATCAAAAGTCTAACGAATCCGATGCTTCCCTTGCACTTTTTATCTGAGAACCAGACGCGTCATGAGGAGGAAAGGAAGGGAGACGATCTTCGGAGATAAAGCTATTCTCCCAGCCAGCCACTCGCACACACCACGCACCCACCGATTCCGCCATCCTCCGACAGATATATTCCACTTCCACTTCCAAGTCGTCCCTGCTGCCAACTTCCAAAACGAGTTCAATCGCCGTCGCTCTTTCCGATTCGCTTTTGGCATCGATACCGAGATGAGTCTTCTCGTCGAACCTGTACGTTCTTCCGAGATACAACTTGAACAAGTCAAGGAGGAAAGAAGTTTTTTTTGCACCCACGGTGCCACACGCGCCATTCAATCGACCTCCTCAGCTTTTTCTCACCGATATACATTCATCTTTATTTGGACCCATTGCAAAATAGCCACTCGGAAGAGATCCAACGTCACCATGGATGAGGACTTTAGGACCCGAGGCTAGGGTTCCGAAATCGACCAAGGAAAGAACGAAAAAGGACATTACCGTCACTTCCAACACTCAAGCACTCGCACGGACATGGACATGTGGCGCGCTGCTCCCTCTCCTCCCCTTTTGCATAGCCTTCTAGTCTGGCCTGAAGTTCGTCCGGAAGAAGAAATGTCAGGCTCAGAAAGGCTTGGGTACTACTAATACTAATTACTATCGGAAGCTGGGTTCTTTATACGGCCAACGCGGATGTGCGCATGCTTTAGACTCGGACGACGCCTTTGAATTTAATGGCCAGAAGACAGTCCAGGATGTGTATAAATACGTTCATCTTATAACGCACGGTGAGTTTCTTTCATTCATCGAAACTCGAGGCTCAAAATCCCAGATTCAGACTACGAGCATCTACTTTTTTTTTTCTTTCTTCCAGTCTGCTCAGTACGTTTTCTTCCCAGCCATTCCCACTCTCTCGGAACATCCCAGTACTATTTCGGGTCGAGAGCTCTCTGCTTCTTCTTTTTCGGTGCCTGCAATTCGCCTCTTGTGATCGTGATCATCTATCCAACGTTAAATTCTCTCCGCCATAGGGGGTGTCCCCAGTCCTTATCATGAACTCAAATACGACTACGACTACGAGGACCATCCAACCACGTTCCGTTCCTCGCCCTCCTTCGAAGAATATGAAGCCTTCTTCCCCTTCTTCCTCTTCACAGCATCAATCCCAGTCCGAGTCCGAACGCACGCCGACGAAAACACCCAAGAAACACTGGGTAGACCCCTACGCTCTCCCCCGCGCGTCCGCCTCGTCTCTTACATATCACGATACCTCAAAGATAAAAGGCAACGCGCCGCTTGAAGCGAAACAGCTTGGGCTGAACGTCTTTGCGACGTATGGGGTTGGCAACAGGGAGGACGCGTTTGGGTGGAGGGCGGGAAAGGAAGTGAGGTGGACGCGGATTGACGTTGAACATGACGATGCTATCGTTAGCTCGGGGGCGGAGAAAGGAAACGCGAACTTGAAGGCGAAGTCGGTGAAGGCTGTCGCTGAGGTCGTGGTGAATACATGTACGTCCACTCCTCATGTCTGTCCAAATAACAAGCTACTAATTTCAATGCGTATTGACTCCCGATCAATTATGGTCACGGCTGCGCGATGAACTTTATTCGCTTTTTATTGTATTACACTCGCTCCATCTCCGACGCTCCGCAACAGCTATGGTAAACGGGAATGAAATGATGCACGGCGGATGCATCGCCTATCTCATCGACAAGTACGTGTATCTTCATCTTACACCCCATCTATCACCTCGTAGTCTCCAAGAATCTAACCCATCGGAATCTCACAATCACAACTCTATTTTAAAATTGACGCCCCGCAAACTCGCACGTTCATGCATGTCTACCTGCGCTGCACGATACAACCCATCGGAAAACAAACGACACCAGTTGCGGGAGCGTGCCCTTAGTCGTGCTCGGCGTTCTCCGCGGTGTGAATGGCGTCGGCGTTACGCAAGCGCTCAATGTGCTATTCCATGGTCCGGCACCCTTGTAAGTCATTCAACTTATTATCTGCTAGTGAGACAAAATCTGACAGCTCGTTTTCCCTTTCAAAACTTTGATATCTGCTCGGCACAGAGGGGCGACTTTGGTGATCACTTGTCATAGCCTGGCGCTCGGTGGGAGGAGTATGACGGCCAAATGCGAGGTGAGGAACTTCGAGTGTTGACGAGTGCGGAACTTGCTTTACTCAAATGAAACGACTGGTTTTGATCGCAGATCACCAACAAGTCTAATGGCAGACTCGTGGCGTCCGCGTTCTTGAACAAGATGGAGCCAAAACTGTGACTGCTTCAGAAGGAAACGACGACAGAGGAGGGGATTTGTATGATCATTGTACAGATAGACTTGCCAACGCGCGTGTATTTGTCACATACACAATATATCCAGAGTCAGGCTTGATATTCGGAAGAAGCGTATGAGGATGCATTACTATTCGGTCAAGCAGCACCCTCTTTTAACTTGTTCTTCTCCCGCTGCCTCTTCGCCAACAACGCCCTCCCAGCCCGACTCGCGTTCTCCCTCCCCAGCTTCTCAGAAATCCAGAACCCAATGTCCGTGAGAGCGTCCAAGTCCCCGCTGACATCGTACCCGGAGTCTTGGAGAGCATAGATGACGTCCTCCGTTGCGACATTGCCCGTTGCACCGGGAGAGTAAGGACAGCCGCCGAGTCCGCCTATGGAAGAATCGAAGGTACGGATCCCGGCGGAGAGAGCGGAGAAGATGTTGGCAACACCGGTGCCGAAGGTGTCGTGGAACTGAGGATGTGTTATTCAAGTTGGTCGATGAGTACGAAAGGCGGGAATATGCCTTATCTTGGCTGACAGGATGCACTCACATGTCCCTACAAAAAACCAATTCAAATAACGTTAGACTCAAAGTTCATAGTTCATGAACCTAAGCAGAGAAAGCACCCACAGCAAGCTTCTTCACCGGATTCGCACTCGCACTCGTCACGACAGACAACATGTCCAAAATCGTCTCAGGCGTCCCGGTCCCCGTCGTATCCCCCAGACTAACCTCATAGCACCCCATCTCAATCAACGCCTTCGTCACGTCCCTTACGCGCTTATAGTCTACCCGTCCCTCATACGGGCACGTCACCACCACGCTCACGTACCCTCGCACTCTCAGCCCTGCGTCTCTCGCGGTACGCGCGACAGGTTCGAGTCTCTCCAGCGACTCGCGGACACTGCAGTTCGTATTAGCGCGACTGAACGAGTCGGTCGCGGCTGCGAAGATGGCTATTTCGTCGGTAGGGGGTAGGGTATCTTGTGTATCGGACAGGATTGCAAGGAGATTGGAGAGCCCTTTGGAGTTCGGTACGAGGACGGGGTAGTGGACGTTTGGGAGGCGCGTCATGCGTTGGATGACTTCTGCTGTTCCCGCCATCTGCATGCACCATCATCCGGTTATCACTAGCTTTTGCAATGTAAGACAGCTACGTCGCGATCGTGCGCACCTGGGGTACCCATTTGGGGCTGACGAAACTTCCAGCTTCGATGGTCTTCAAACCCGCCTTCCCCAACCTGTTTATGAGCTCGATCTTGACGGCGGGGGGTATGATGCCCTTCTCGTTCTGGAGACCATCTCTTGGGCCGACCTCGACGATATTCACTTGTCTTGGGTGTAGATAGGTTGTTGCATACGTGCGCTTGGGTATATGTAGTTTCTGAGCGGATCGCAAGGCTCGTGCGGAACGTGCAGTAATTAGGAATGCCATGCTCACATCATCATGGTAGAGGTTGAACTTGAAGGCCAGAACTCACGGATCTCGGAGTCGACGGACCGTAAAAAGGTCACGTGTACAGCTGCTTCCTTATGAAGAGCCGATTCTTTCGCAGCCTTCTAACTTCCTTGCGCCTTGACCGCCATGATTGTAGCCTGCGATGTGCAATACTGGTACTGCACCGAAACTATGCCAGCTCCCGGACTCTCGCTCTGCACATAGAAACATGCGTAGTCATGCACCTACATCTTTTAGCAGAGACCTCGTCAGTTACTCGCGTTCGCGTACTATCTTTAATGTTCAATCTGAGAAGCCATTGCCTGCAGTTGCACACGCGACTGTTTCAGGATGTGCGAAGCTGCTGATGCATTTTGCCTTCGTGATCGATGCTGTTTTAAACGATGTTTGTGTGAGGTAAAGCAATTGAGCTGGTTACTTACTACGCGCCCTTCATGTTTCGGAGCTTCTTCGGATAATAATTATTTAGGGATCACATGATCCTCTTTTGCCTTTTTCCGTCTCCCCTAGCATTTTTCTCAACAAGATGACTTGAAAGTTCACTGTTACATCCGCCTACGATGTCTGGATTCTCTCCCACAGGGCCGACCGAGAGCAACAACAAGCGTATAGTCGTCTTAATATCAGGCTCAGGTGAGCACCAAAACGTTCACAGAGTACATCAGCTCTAAAAAGAAGTCTTCCTACAAAACACATCTCCTTCGTCCTCGTATCGTATCTCGATCAAATCCTATCCAGGCAGCAACCTCCAGGCGCTCATCGACGCACAATCTACTCCTGCTCTCCCAAACGCAACCATCGTCCTCGTCCTCTCAAACAGAAAGGCGGCATACGGCCTCACTCGCGCCGCCTCTGCTAATCCGCCCATACCAACAGCGTACCTTGCGCTCCAACCATTCTTGAAGGCGAACCCGGGGAAGACGAGAGAGGATTATGATCGGGAGGTGGCGAAGATCGTGAGGGTGTCGAAGCCGGATCTAGTGGTACTGGCCGGATGGATGCATATTTTGAGCGAGACCTTTTTGGAGGGCATGGCTCTGGACAGGGAGGAAGACCTTGAGGGCGAAACGAAGGAGGCTACAGTTGAAGAAGAAGGTGTTCCGACCTCTGAACTTGGACCAGAAGATCGGCATCGACGAAGGAAATCTCTGCAAACTCAAATCCCCGTAATCAACCTTCACCCCGCCCTTCCAGGCGCCTTCGACGGCGCAAATGCGATCGAACGTGGGTACGAGGCGTTCCAGCGCGGGGAAGTTACGGAATTAGGCGTAATGGTTCACCGTGTGATCGCCGACGTAGACAAGGGGGAGCCGGTAGTGGTGAGGAAAGTGCCGTTGGAGAAAGGTGAGAGCTTGGAGGTTTTTGAGAAGAGGTTGCATGAGAGGGAGTGGGAGGTGATCGTTGAGGCGACAGCGAAGGTGCTTGCAGAGGGATGGTAGCTGGCGCAGAAAGAAGAAGCATGGAGAAAGTACGAACAATCATCATGGCTTCTACCCATGAGAACGAATCGAGCAAGGCAATGTATTTCTAGTATTTCTATGGAATGAATGCCGGTGTAATTATAATCCATCTTATTGACTAGGTCATTGATTGATACGAAACTTTTGAAGGATTATACGAGAGACTGAAACGTTACAAGTTGATTTGGAATTAAATGCAAGTTTGGAAGGACTTTAATGATTTCTCAGAGCAGTACAAGTTGCTTGGTGCAAAGTGATGTGTCCTCAATCTAACGATGTCTGGTTCTTGAAGCTAGAGTAGCAACTTTTGTATCCAAGCACTCGAATATATGGAGTGTTGCACGAGCACGACCTCAAAGGTATATTAGCAGTCAATATGCCGACAGGAGCTGAAAGCGTTTACTTGTATACATGAAAAAGGAATATGAGAGAACCGGAATTCGCAAAGGGGATCATATAGCACTATAAGCAGGACCTGAATTAGCCGCGCGACGCCCTGCTCCTGCCAGTGCTCGACTTGGATTGACGACTCCCAACGCTCTTGCGACTGATGCTATGTCTAGCTGTTAGCATACTATCATCGCTCGTATCATCACTGTTCTCCGTCCTAGAAAATGCCAAGTCAGTAACCACCAATTACTAAAACAACCAAAACATTTCGACCAACTTACTCATCACTGTCCACCTCCTCGAACCCAGAGTCCCTACTTGTGCTCATCCTCGCCAATTTCGATTCAATAATATCAGCCTCTCTCTCCAACTCCTCCCTCCTCCGTCCAAACTCCCTCGCCTTGGCCTCCCACTCCCTCTCCGCTTCCTTCAACTCACTCTCCATCTCCCACTTATCAAGCACTGTTCCTTCCTGCTCATGCACTCCCCTCGACCTCCGTGACGCCTTCTCGATCTCCGCGAGCTTCTTCCGAAGCTCAGATTCACGCTGAGGGGCATCGGAAGCCTTAAACTTGTGGTGAATCTCGAGTTCCATCTTCTCGTCGCGGAGGGCGTGGTAGTATTGGCGTGCCTTCTCTTGCTCGGAGGCGAGGAGGTCGTAGAGCTTGGTGTACTCAGATTGGTATCTGGAAGCCATGGGCGGCTAGTAGCGCGTATTGGAAAGTGTTGGGCTTAGATCTGAGGAAGTAAGTTAAGAATAGACAACTTTTAATATTTGTCGAGGGTTGGTTGGAGACAGTTGTGGTTTCAACGCCCTTATGATAGAAAATCTATCTAAAGGCAAAAGGTTAGGGAGAGATCGGGTAGGAAGGACGGGAAGGATGATTTCCGGTTCTCTGTTAAGGGACACGCCGGACAATGCAAAGTCTGAACCTGAATCAGAGAACTACTGCAAAATTGCGTTCCCGTCGCTCATTGCGCTCACGAACCAACTTTGCACCAATGAGCGATTTATTTCCCGATGAGAATCGTATATGGATGTGTATGATTATGACGCACGCAGGTCGGCAGGAATACCTGAGAATCAAAATGTGCCTCTCGGGATGCGGACAAACTTCGGTCAAGTGAGAAGAGCGAGATAAGACTGTCGACGATGGTCAAGCTCTGCACCCTCACATGCTTGTATCGATTTAATGTCCAAGAAAAGAATGTACAAATAATAATAAATTCCCCTGAGATGATGTCTTTGATCAGTGCTGGCTTGAGAACAATAATACAATAAGACCAAAACTTACACAAAATTCCAACCAATGAGCATGGATCGAAGCCCGAGAAAATAGAAGAAAGACCATAAGGCGTGCTTTAGTACTCTCACTCCTCATCACCATCCTCTCCTCCTTCCTCTCCAGATGCAGATTCTTCGTTATCTGGAAACGTCATCATGTCGTTCAACCTAGGAGCCCCATATCAGCTCAGCAGGGTAATGAACTGCGAAAGATAAAGAAGATAACTACCTGTGCACAAAAGGTCTAGTTACCTCCACGGATCTTTTGAGCCTTTCTTTGAAATCGGGGTCCAGTACTTCCGCGTCCGTGAACCTACATTCTTCCGATGAGTACGTTTAGACCTAATATACAACAAAAGGGTAGACGCACTGATGACCAACGCAGAAAGACCGACATTTCAAGATGTCGATGTCCCTGTGTCGAATGTAAGCCTACGTTTCACCAGAGTGATCAGATATCGCGAACCTATGGCTTTTATCGACACCCTTCGGAGCCACTTTCAACTCATCCTCAGCGCCGAAGATGTTTTGACGCTTGCCCTTCGGGTGTGGTTCGGCTTTGCCATAGAGTTCAACAAAGGTGGGCTCAGAAATGACCTGGCGGAGCCGACGAGAGGAACGAAGAATTTTGTTTCGGATAGTTTGGAGTTCGTTCTTGCCTGGACACCAGACGCCAGCGCCGAAGAAACTTCCACCGGGTTTGACTGAATTGGTCAGTATTTAGGGATTTTCGCCTAGGTAACTTCATTTTACTTACTCATGCTAGCAAAGAAAAAAAAGCCGTAAGTGAGACTCGTTGACTTTCTTCTCAAGGGCAGTCATTTCACATACACATGATCTTATCAAGAAGAAAGGTAAATAATCCGTGACTTTGACGTTCCTCAGGCTGCAACACTCACAGCCAGCAAAGATACCCTTCCTCCCTGACCTCGAGAAACTCGCGGAAAGACTTTTTTTGTAAGGTGTCTTGTCGTTGCTGAAGCGAATGTCTCGGTATATCCTATGGATAACGTCGTGGGGCGGGAGCTCAGGAATTTGAGGATCTGCCTCAGTGAGCAAAGTAGTGAAGGCCTCAATAAAGTCTTTCCATTCTTTCTCCGCCTGGCGGTATACCGGCTCTGAACAAATGTAAGTGTCTCATTTCTGATATTTGCATCATGATACTAACCGTGAAGTTTAAACCTGAGTAAAAGGATGAGTAAGCCTTTTTAAATGCAGGTGGAAGCAATAGACTCACCAATCTCGGTCGTTGTACTTAGGATTTTGAAGGTTCTGGAGAAAGTTCAAAGTATTTTGAGATATCTGCCCAGGAGGAACTGTTCCGGTTTCGTCATTGCTTCGTCGTGATGCATGGGACCTTGTGCGCACCTCGACCGGTCTTAGGAGCCTCTACAACCGTCCCGACGTACTCCTGTCCATCCTCAAGCTCGTCATCATCGAAATCTTCATCATTGCTTTCTTTCCTTTTCTTCCTGGCGGCGGGAGATTTCATCGAAACTTTTTTCTGTGGGCTCTTTTTGCTTCCTGATGTTCGTTTGCGTTTTTTCGTCGAGCTGTCGAAGTCTGAGTCATCGAGGGCATCACTATCCAAAGATGGACTATCTTCGTCATCTTCGTCATTAGCCTCATCAAATTCCGATGCTTCTTCCTCATCCTCAGATGTACGGTCACTTTGGTCCACCATGCTCGTTTCTTCCGTTTTAGGCGCATTTCGCGCTGAAGTGCGACGCGTGTTTGATTTACTAAAGCGCTTAGATGTGACCCCGTTTCTTGCGCTCGTTGATCTTGTCGTTGCCGTAGATTTCCTCTTGTTCGCCATTATGCTGGTGTTGAAAAGGGGTCCGGTAGAGAGGAATGAGTAGAAAAGAGTTGAACTTGAAGGTAGCTCGCTGAGACAGAGAAGGCGTTTGTCGCGCGTCGCGAAAACGCGTGACATCATTCCGATGCTGACGCGACAGATCGACACCCAATTTAACAGCCTTCGAACGAGTCGGAACGAGTGCGACTCGACTCAGCTTTTATTTGAACTTGAACTTCCACTATCTACGTTCCTAGAACGATCGCAGATGATTTCGCTTGCTTTTGGAACGCAGGCGATGTCTCTTAGAGGCGTGGAAAACGTCGCACTGGGACAATCTACTGCCTCTATCCAGCGGGACAATCAATCCACGAGTTTTCCAGGTTTTCCAGGAGGGATTGAATACGCGAATCTCTCCGCTTCTCGCTTTCAACTAGCTAAGGATCAACTCATTGTGAGCCAAGCTGTTTCTCTTTCTCAGATGAGCCGGATCCAATTTTTTTTACTTGATAGGTCCCGTATACCGTCTGCATGATCAACAACATGGATGCAGATAAAACGTCCGTAGGCCTTTTCCGATATTGTAACATATCTCGAAGAATATCGCGTTCCACAGGTGAAATCACGACTAATATCTTATTGATTGCGTTCCTACGTGGTATCCTACATCTCGGCTGGATGTCTCGAGAATAGTCCGTGAGTGCGAGAACGCACTTACGAAACATCCTCCCGATACGCTTACTCATGCATTCTGTTCTCTTTCCATCGCCAAAGATAGTTGATAGTGTTTACAGGGCCTGAAAAACGTGCGCGTAAAGACCTGCCATCTTCAAGAGACGGGTATGAGCCTCGCAGGCTCGACCCGAACAAGTGGGTTTGGGAGTTCTCGTGGGCATTCAAGCTCCCGCATCCTGCATATAGCTGATTTTATGTGCTCGGCGTACCTAACATCATCTCATCAAGAGTACACCATAATCCGGGCCCAACTGATGGGCTATTCACTACGGAACTGTTACGGTTAACTCAGAAATTCTCGAGGACCAGCTAAAGTGATTTACTCAAGCTAATATCGCCGGCAACTGGTTTCTCTTGGAAGTAGCTTCTTCTAAATGCCATCTACGACGAGTTCCATATGGATAATTCGATAGTCGAGAACCAGCAATCGCACATGGGCTCTACATGCCGTCTATCAAACTATGTTTTTTGTTCATTCTCGGAAGAACTTGGGTCAAATAAGATCTCGGTGAAACTGAAACAAGATTATACATTCAACGATCAGGATTCGAATCTACTCCTATGCTTCTTCCTTTCTGAATCCCGTCGTCTTCTCTTCCTTCCGCTCGTGCAAGTTTTAATCACAGATCCCTCCTTTGAGCTACGTTGGTCACTCAAATCCAACTCTGAGTGCCTGTCCCTCGCTCTTGAGTGCATTCTCAATGATTTGCACGTCTAAAAGGGCGTTTCTCGGACTGCCAAGGCCGTCGTCATCACCCTTGATCGCTGCGAGGAAGCTGAGTACCTCGGACTCGATACCGCGAACAGGCTCGTCGATGACTTCTACGGATTCCTCGATATGATCGTCCTCCTTTTCCTGCGGTTTCGTGACGACGTGTACGGTTGTACGGACGTTATTTACGTCCTTGACCGAAGCGAACTCCATCCGCAACCAGCCTTTCGTGCCGGTGATAATCGTGGTGTTACCCGTTGCTTTGTCCGCACGCGAAGGGGCGGGAGCTGCGAAACTAAGCTCGAAGATACCATGTGCCTTCTTGTCTTCTGCCTTTCCGGTGCGATCAGACACTGGGGTGCACGAAAGAACAGCTGTGATCGTGTCATGAGGTGCCAGATGCGGTCGGGAGAGCGACGCGTATGAAACGACTTGTTGGATCGGGTCCGGAAGCACGACACGCAAGAGCGCAGCGGAGTGCACGCCGCCGTCCAGCTAAAAAGCATTTAGACGCAAACATAATCCAGGTCACGCGGTCAGATAAGGTGGCTCAGATGACGAATGAACGCACCAAGAAGCCTCCCTCATACTAAAACCCGAGTATGAGTAAGTGTTGTTTGACTCATGTACTCAAGGCACATACCTCAGGAACGGTGCGCCAAGGGGTTTTGTACCACTTGCTGTCCAGGCCGACATGGCCTACGGCAGTCAGCCTAAAGAATCGAACATCTCCTATCTTTCCATCCCGGATGACCTGAGCCGCTCTGCGGAAGCCTGGCTCCACTTCCCAGTTCTCCGCGACACGCCAAACGAGCGACTTGGGCTTGAAATCTTTGTTATAATGCGCGATGAGATCCAACCCCGATGCGACATCCTTTGCGACCGGTTTCTCTGATAAGACATGCTTCCCCGCTTTGAGACAGCTGACGATGAACGAGGGTTGCAGTGTGATCGGCAGCGCGATGATTACAGCCTCGATGTCGGATCTCGCAAAGAGCGCTTGAACACCTTCGTCTTCGTCGGAATATACATTCGGAGCTTCACTGAGTTCGAGGGTCGCTTTGGCCGCCGTGGCCAGATCCACCGCGGACTTGCGAGAGCGCGAGTAGACTGCGCGCAGAGAGATGCGCGACGGCCCGAGGGTGGCCAAAGCCGGAAGATAAGCTACGGTGAAATCTCGATGAAATCTTTAGCAAAACAATCACTATGCATTGAAAACTAGCCTTCCTTCGCAAATATCCCAGCTCCAAGGATTGCTATCGACACAGGTGCAGTAGACGCTGGAAGGGCGGCCATGACGGTAAGTCAACAAAGTGGCGAAAACGAGGCAAGGAAGGGCTGAAGGATAGGAGAGCAACGTGAAAAAGTTTGTATCAGAGTGATTCCAAAATTCTCCAATATTAGTCCGAGGTTTGCCCATTTGTCAGTCCTCGACCTGTGCTATAAAACACTACTGGTATTTTGGTCCGTTGAGCCTTTTCCTCCCAGAGGAGCATCCTTCGGGTTTCCATACACCATGTCGTCGAGGTCAAAACTGAACAGCAACTTTTTGTGGGGTTTCGCTACGGGTAAGTTGACGCGCCATCGCTTGTCTGTTCGCATCAACAAAGGCTAATTTCTGTTTTTGATTTTCTTTCCTCGAACACCATCATCACTTTGCTCTCGAACGTCTACAACAGCGAGTTTCCAGATTGAAGGCTCAACTGACATCGACGGGCGTGGAAAGTCGATTTGGGATGATTTCTCCCGCACTCCGGGTAAGACGCTCGATGGCCGAAACGGAGACGTTGCCACCGACTCGTACCGACTTTGGCGTGAGGACATTGCCTTACTTAAGAAATACGGTGTCAAGTCCTACCGCTTCTCACTTGCCTGGTCCCGTATCATACCCCTCGGTGGTCGTCTAGACCCAATCAATCCCCAAGGAATTGAGTTTTATAATCAAATTATCGATGCGCTGCTGGAGGCTGGCATCACTCCTTTCGTTGTATGTGTTCTCGTTTGAATACCCTTTCATTATAGCACCCTGACTGACCCCGGCTTCGATAGACACTCTACCACTGGGACTTACCACAGGCTCTTCACGACAGATACGGTGGATGGCTCAACAAGACCGAAATCGTCAAGGATTTCACAAACTACGCAAGGGTACGTTGAGTTCTTCTGTTTACCCTCGCTTTATAATCGGAGACGTTGTTCCCCCTCTTCTCCTTCTCCATTCATTCGAGGCTCAAAGGGGTGGCTAAGACCGATACGAGTCTCCAAACCCTGAGAATGGCACTCGTCAACGCGACGGATAAATTTAGAACGATTGTCAATTAATAGCACGAAGTGAATATTCGGTCTCTGTAGGCGGACCCGACATTGAGCCTTCTTGGGCGCAAAAATTAGCTTAGCTATGACATTCCGTCACTTGGCTGCGGCCATCGGATGACAGCGCATCTTTTAAACTCTATTCGCGAAACTATATCCTCAAGAAGTTACTAATGTATGTTCGATAGGTCTGTTTCGAAGCCTTTGGTGACCGAGTTAAGTACTGGTAGGTTTGGAAATGCTTCTGAGCCTTCGATATTTGTCTTACATCTTTGTGCAGGTTGACGATGAACGAGCCGTGGTGCATCTCTGTTCTCGGTTATGGACGTGGTGTTTTTGCCCCTGGACGATCCAGCGATCGTCTTCGCTCTCCCGAAGGTAATAGCTCCACAGAACCATGGATGTAAGTCCGCAATACCCGTTGCTTTACAATAAAAGTCCAACTAAAGAAAATGTAGTGTTGGCCACAGCGTTATCCTTGCGCACGCCCATGCGGTCCAGCTTTATCGTAGAGATTACAAACAGGATCAACGTGGTGTCATTGGTATCACACTTAACGGAGATTGGGCCGTTCCATACGATGATACCCCAGAGAGTGAGGTACTCCGTTATACTTTTAGCTCTCGAGTTCTCACTGCCAAAAAAAATAGATGTCGAATCCGCTCAGCATGCTTTGGACATTGCCATTGGCTGGTTCGCTGATCCAATTTACCTTGGTTCATACCCAAGCTATCTAAAGGAAATGTTGGGCGACCGTCTCCCGACATTCACCCGCTCCGAGCTTGGCGTCGTTCACGGCTCTTCGGACTTCTACGGTATGAACACGTACACGACAAACCTCACTAAGGCAGGCGGCGACGATGAGTTCCAGGGACGATCAGAGTACACCTTCACGAGGCCGGACGGGACACAACTCGGTACACAGGCTCACTGTGCGTGGCTGCAGACGTATCCCGAGGGCTTCCGCGCACTTTTAAACTACCTGTGGACGCGCTACAGAAAGCCGATATATGTCACTGAGAACGGATTCGCCGTAAAAAACGAGGATGTAATGCCAATCGAACAGGCATTGGAAGACAAGGATCGCGTAGAGTACTTTGAAGGAAATTGCGAGGCGCTGTATAAAGCGGTTACCGAAGACGGGGTGGATATTAGGGGTTACTTCCCTTGGAGTCTTTTAGACAACTTCGAATGGGCGGACGGATATGTAACGAGGTTTGGGATAACTTATGTCGACTACGGAACACAGGAAAGGCATCCAAAAGCTTCCGCGAAATTCCTTACCGAAGTGCGTTCAACCATTCAAAAACTTCTAATTATCTCGACGTTTGACTAACTTCATATCCCATTTCAGTGGTTCAAAGACAACGTCGAGCCACCCAGTACTTTCCCGCAGATTCTCCCAGAGATCGAAGAATCTGTCCTCTCGACTCCAGACTTAGACTCAGCGACTGAGTCGCCGGAACCTCTTACACCACAAACCCAAGACGTTCCGTTAGTTAAAGAGGTTAGCGGCACATCCACTCCGAACAACGAAGTTACAAGCTCACCTCTTAAGGAGGCAAAAGGCAAGCCTGCCGTGGTAGAGATCGAGTAAGTCCCATCGTCTTGCTCTGGTGTTTTCTAATTCTGAGTGCTGACGTTATTAGTGCAGGCACTCGAACGGCAGTAAACTAGGGCGTCCGCGGGTCAATCGCCGCCTGAGCAGCCTACTTGGTGTTTTCAGCAGCAAGAAAAGCACAGAAGCTAAATGAGACGACCGCAGCATTGTTCTCATGAATGTGCTAATCTCGTTCGACCGCTCAAAATGGCGCAGGGCAATAGAAGGATATTTATAATTTCTCCGAGGGTGTGTCCCGCAAGTTTTTGACCCCGCATTCTTTTCATCCTTTTCGTCCCTTCGTTCATGACCCAGACCGTTGTCTACGACTTCATTTTTCTCCGCTACTTGTATTATGACTTTCATCTTGGATATCCCTGGAATTTTTGGTATCTGCTTTTGCTTCTTTTTCTTCCTTTTCGGTGGTAGGCGATCATGGATAGTTGTTTTTCCCGAAACCACTTGCTTTATTGGTCGTCATGTGTAATGCCCTACGGTTTGCGTTCTCATATGCTATTTTTTCTTCCAACTGTTCCTGATACGTAGAGGGATGGTAAATACGTGTTATTGAAGGAATATCTGACTCGGGTTCAAATCAATCAAGGTACTCCCGGCCGCTTCATCAGAGCAATGAGCTAAGGAACGGACAAAGAATGAGCGAGAGTGTAGTGAGATAAGACTAAAGTAGTAGGAGAGTTTTCTACCTATGAATCATAATGATCTGGGTGTTTGGTCAGAGAACCAAACCGTCTATCTGCAATAGATCCACTGCCAGCATGTGCCTAAGACTTAACATAAAGTAGCCGGGTTTAAATGTCACCAGGAATGCACTGATTGAAGATCGACTGCGGTACTTCTGTTCTGGCAATTCCCCTTGTAGTTCGTGTTTTGCATTTCAGAGCGCTTCTTTTTTATCACTTATAGCAAAAGACGGTGTGCGATGCAGGGCTCAAGAACAATTTCGGCCTAAACTGAGGGGCATCAGATCCAGAGCAAAGGAATCGAGACAAATCGGAATCGACTCAATGAAGGCAATTCGAGGCAATTTCCGTCGAGTTTAGGTATCAAGCACGTACTTGCGAGTGTTAAGTTTAAATATATGAATATGATCCATGCTAATGTACGTGGGACAGGATTGTATATGCGTGAACAAGATTGTATGGTTAATGCGTGTAAAACAAGAAATCTATGCGTGAATGTAAAGGCATAACTTAAATGATGCTTCCGGTTATATGTGAATGTATAGGTATACAAAAGATCCAGTCCAATCCAATCCAATCCAATCCAATCCAAAGCTATCCTTCATCCTCTACTACTTCTTCTTGCCTTTCGATGCACTCCGAGTACGACTCCGACTTCCCTCTCCAATCGCCCTGGTCTGACTACGCGTGCGAGGACGAGTGGGGAGCTTATCCTCCACTGAAACGCCTTCACTTTCAATTCCGTTCTTGCTAGCTTTCATCCTGTCACCTGTCGACCTCCTCCTCGGGCGTGGAACTTCAGGAATACGGAAACCAGATGCATCTCTGCCTCCTCCGATTTGCTGTTTCTCAGCCTTCGTGGGACCCTCGTCTTCGCCCTCGCCAGACTTATCTACGACAGCACGTTGTTTTCCTCGAGTTGATGCTGACGATCGTCGGATCCGTGGAGCGGTCGGTGAGTCTTTATCAGGCTGGTACTCGTTATCACTCTCCTGCTCGCCATCATTGCTTCGATGCCTCTTTGACGGGAAATCAGGGATTGACACGTCGTTATCGTAGTCGAGAGCAGCTGAAGATCGCTTCGTGCTAAATAGAGAGCTCCCGCTCGGTTTCTGAAGACCTTGTAAGGCGACAGCGTTCTTGTTATTTTGCTGTCTATCGCGATGATTTGAGGGAGAGGATGCCTTGGCGTCAGTGGACACACCCGCTTTCCGGGCTCGCGCTGCTAATTCAGTTGCATTTTTTGGTAAAGGTTTCCTCCTAACGCCAACTTTCAACATAATAGGGTCGTCCTCGAGTTCAAGCAACATCTTTAAAAACACCCGCTTCATAGCTTCATGGCAATGGTCAGCGGGAAGATGGTCTTCGCTCCAGTGGGCCCACTCCGGAGTCATATATCGACTCAATTCAGCAAGAAAAGGCGCTAGTTTCCGGAGTCGTGGGTGCAGTAGCTTCTCGAAATCTTCGGCTTCTGCATGCACATCCAAAAATATAATGCGACCATCGTGATGGTCGTCTGAGA
>JAFREE010000263.1:0-21265 GCA_019400425.1 Hymenochaete sp. R1
CTCTTTGAACCTCAGGTCGCTGTCACGTGACCCTGATTTGTCAGACTCCTGATCACGTCTTGATCGGACTCTAACAGTATAGACAACCCACAGTCAGATGGAAGTGCCACGCTCTCTGCGCGTATGGCCTCAGGCTAGTCACAAACGGTCGTTGTGCTCGCTCGCCAGTGGCGTACACAACACACTCCGGTAGCATCTCTTCTTCTCCTCGAAAGGCGCCAAAACCAGTGGCGAGCCAATCGCAACAGAGCTCTCTCCTTTTATCTCGACCTAGAACGTAAAAAGCGAGGCGTCTTGCGGCGTAGACGCCGGAATGAGCGAGATTTCAAAGCACTGGTAGCGATGCAGGAAATGATGTCGCCTTTTATCCCTCCAGATTTCCAGCAGCCGCAAGCAACGCCAAGTGCGTAGCTGATTCAACATGTCCAGTGATGAGAAAGCAAGGTCGTTCACATATTCAGATTTGAATGATATACGGAACTGTGAGTCTTTGTTAACCTTCTTTGTCCGTGTCGGATGCTCGCGAGTCGCTACCTAACTTCCCGTTAGTTATTCTCCAGAAAACGAGCGCGGATAAGAGATTCAATGAGGAGAAATGCATGATCGATCTCACGTTAGATAAGCATAATATTAATTGTGAGTTGTATGATATGATGTACCAGCCCCAGCTGTGTGTTGATCTCGTGCCATTTAGTTATATTTACCTCGAAAAGACAAACTGTCAGGCGCAACCTCCCGTTCTATCTATGGGATATACACGGCGGATCACGCTCAGACCTGATTGCCTATATCCAGGAACATTGGGACTATTTCGTTGATAACTATGCAGGAAAGGACCTACCCAGTGTCGAGAAATGGCTGTCTGGCCGCATTTCTTCCTGATGTCCTCCTTAAGCTTGTGAAATTCACCGAGTAAGTATCACATTAGAACTGATGCCACAATCTAAAACACATTCGATTATGCTAGTCGCAGCTGTAGAGACATCTTTCCCCACACATGCCTTACTTATGAACTTCAACATTATTTAAACACAGGATGAGATGTTTAAGCATGACGTCGCGCCAACGGGGTTGAAGCGCATTGCGGGGAAGTGGCGATTGGCGAGTGCATTTGTGTTATACATGTACTCGTCATCTCAGACTGAGCTCTCGGCTCGCGAAAGCCTGAGCTCGGAAGCAATGGGATGGTGGACACCAAGTGAACACTTTTATCTGCATTCAGGACTTTTAGAGGCCATGCTAGAGGAATCAAAAAGGAACAATCCTACCTTCCGCCTCGACATGTACGCGGAAGAGAGTCTCCTTAAAGGTTCGATTAACTTGGTACACCGAGCCACCAAGTCAACCTTACGGTCAATGCTTCAGTTTTCTACAAGGAGAGTGGCAAGCAGATCGCCGAGACGAAGATATCCTTGGGATGGTCCGAGCGCACACAGGACCCACAACAGGCACTGATGGACTTTGTTGTGCAGCATCGTGACAAGATGGTCCATCCGGAGCGGGAGCTGGACTGGACTGCTCCGAGCCCTGATTTGACTGTGTACCCCATTCCACTTCTTGACTAGATAGGTAAGATGACGTGTAGGCGAGAATCGAGCAAGTTTTTCGTATAGTGAATAATAATAGAATTCGCGGATGAACGTTACAGCGAGTTGTAACACATGCAGTCGTTTACAACAACAGACGAAGGGATGGAGAGAGTAAAAGTGGCAGCTGTGGTTGAAAGCGTGAGTAAGCATGAGAGGATAGGAAGAGAAAGGGCGAATGGCGCACCATACAGCAAATATCAACAAGAACCCGACAGAAGTAGAAAAAAAGAGGGAAAACTGAAAACGGATACCGAGAAAGCTCCAAAGGCAATCCAAAAATGAAAAAAGACGCATAATCTCCATAGAAAATGTCCAAACACAATTCCATATCCATGTATTTCCTCCCACCTCTCACCCAGGTCCCCTCCGTCTCCGAGCCCACGGCCCTTCCATGATTACCTCAAAGTCCCAGTCCCCTTCACCCCCAAAGCTCCCACCCGCACCTCCATTCGCAGATCTCTTCAATCCCGCGAAGAAAAACCTGCCACCAAGCCAATCAATGCGCGGTGCGACCTTGCGTTCTCTGCGTATTATGCGCCCCGTCGTGGGGTCCGTCTCGGTATATTGCACGGATTGCATGAATGGCAGGGGAAGCGTGCCGGCTGTAATAGGACTAACACCTATAGATGGTGTCTTCTCTTTACTCGCTGATCTACTGACGCTGATGCCAGGACCAGGACCGACATTTGAACCGTATCCCGAATCGTTCGATCCCGTATTCGACCCGTATGAAGAATCTGAATACGAGCCCGACATGCCCGGTCCGTGGTCGTATCTTCCTCTTCCGTGGGTGGAATATGTAAGGCTGAGGGTGCGTCTGGCGCCGAGGGCGGCAGAGCGTCCATGTGTACGCGTTAGGTGTTTGATACGGAGCTGGTGGGCGGATTCGATTCGTTCTTGCGCTACTGGAGAGGAAGAGGGCCAATATGCGGCGGGGATATCGGCGTAGAGGAAGCGGTCGAGGTGTGTGAGAAGGTCACGGACCTGCGTGGTTCAAAAAAAGGCGTATAGAACACGGAGGAGCGTGAAAGGTACGAGAATAGCGAAGCATACGAATGAAATATAAAGATGCTAAGCTCGGCGGAAGCATTTGTGGGTCAAGTGGAAACGTACCGTAACAGCTCTACCCCTCTTCTCCGATCTCACACGGAACGTATATAGCTCCTCAGGCACATCTTCATCCATCTCGTCAGGTCCATAGCACAGCAGTGACCTCAGCTCCGGTATCGCAATCACAAGCTCAGCAGCAGGAGGGCTCGATGCGGGTTCGTCAAGAACCGAGCCTGCAACCGACTCCTTCGCGGGGCTCGACTTGCCCGATGACTTGGAGGAGTGTGAATAGGGTGTAGGTGAAGGCGATGATGGGAAGTTTATTGTCGAAGACGTAGATGCAGCGACGGAGGATGAGGGAACTGAGCGTCGGACACGCCAGTCCAGGCGACGGGTCATATCAAGGTCGAGGAAGCATCCTTTTTGGTGTATGAGCCGCTTGAAGGAGGCTGAGAAGGACGGGTCGAGGGTGTTATGTGGGCGCATCGTTTTCGTGCTCGTCGTCGTTGCAGTGAGGGTGAGAGGAAGGAGGGGGTGCAGAGGGAGGTGGAGGGAGGAGGGAAAGGAGGTGGAGAGGGTGAGAGCGCCAGAGCCAAGCTGACTGAATTCAATTCACAATAGAACTCTCCAACACACACTACTGCAATTCACTACTCAATAATCATTGCACATCTCACGCTCACGGACTAACTCATCGGCCAATCGTGTATATCTAGTCGTTCTCTTCTCACCTGGAGCTGGTGCGTATATGCCAGCACATCAGCTTCCGGCAGTAACTACGAATGTCTGCGTTCCCGAGACCCGTGCCCGGAGAACAAATAAAGAATGAGAGGCACAGCTCGAAAAGGCCGAGAAGTACGCTCGATAGACAAACTTGCAACTTAGGGGCGTAATGTGTGTCCATTATCAGTTAATCAAGCAGTGCTCCCTTGGGCATAAAGCTGGACCTAGAAGGTCGAAAGTATCGAACACGTTTTCAACATGCGCTCGATAAGTTTTCTGGACCTTGGGTCTTGGGCTGCGACAAGCATCGCGGGAGCTTATTCTTGTGTTCGGGCACGATGGTATCTTCAGAAGCTTCTGGTCAGACGAAGGTGGACTAAAACGCATTGGACATCGGATTTATGCAGACACAAATCTAAACCCGTTCTGCCCTCAGAAAACGGCATCCTTCCGCAATATACCCGACGCGGCCGGTAATACCTGGTCCTCGTCCCTTCCTTTCAAGTCAAGCGACTAGTTAACAACTGGACCTTCTACAAACAAAGAGCTGACGCACCTTCCAAGAACTTCTCCATAAACGACCGTTGTGGCCTTTCCTTCGGCGCGAGAAGGATACCGAGGATATGAGGTTCCTGAGACCATGCATTGACGGTTTCCTGATATGACTGTCGACCTTTCAGGAGGAGAACATCGACTACCTTTGGGTCGGAGACGTATCGATTACGCTCGAACTCTGCGCGGATGGCGTGGCGGATATCATTGGGAGAGACGTTTAGACCAAAGGTTGCACAAATTTCCGGAGCCTGTAAGGACACATAGCCGTTCGTATAGGCAATAAGTAGAATTGGTTGTTGTTAACAAGAGTCAAATCAAAACGAGGGGGTGAAGACAGCGTACTGAACGGTACCAGTCACGGTACAAGCTAAGCACACGAGCTCGCGCAACGGCAGGGCTTCCCGATACTTGGGTCACCCTCGCAAGGCGCGACGGAATGGTGGTCATCGTCGACGCCTGTGAGTTTCTATCAAATGAAAGCAGAAAAAGAGTCGAAAGAAGCTTTTCGTCGTCGTCGACGGTGCCGGTGAACTCTACTTGAAGATACAGGGGGAACAGTAAACGTGAGCGTTGCTGCCTAAATCGGTAGGTGATTCTCATACGCGCCAAGTTGCAGCACGAAGTCTCCTCCTCGACTCTCATCTCTCATCTCTCACCATCTTTATCAGTCTCCAAGAATCTCAATTTAGTTCTCAAACTATTTCATTTTTCTATTCTGCGGCAAGCTTGAGGCGCGAAAGCCATGTTTTTTCAGGCTTCAACAATCCAGCTGCCCCCCCCCCCCTTTCCCAAATCATATATCTCCAAGAAACACCCTCCATAATAGGCACGGCACTCACTTTTACCAGCCCCTTATGCTTCAGAAAACCCAGACGTGTCGTACGCACAAGCACATCTTTTGACACCGGAATTACTTTGTATTGTATTTCTTGGGAGGGCGCTAGGAATTGTTGCTCTAATTGTCCCCAAACAAGCTTCGACTACGCCAGCATTCTATAATGACGATACACAGTAACATCCAACCGTAACTTCTCTTATCATTTTCCACCCCAACAGGCATACACAGTTCTTGTCTATACAGGTCTTCGATGCCCACATGCTCGACAGATACAGTTTGCAGCATCTCTCCGCTTATTGGGACTGCTCAGACCCTACAACGTGATCCATCAGAGCTTTTGCTGGATCCTCTTTGCCCGTGAACCGAGCCAGTGGTATGTTGTCTCAGAATAGCGCCACGACCCTTCAAACTTGATCACAACTATGCAAATCATACATCAGTTCATGCATCACGATGGTTCAGCAAATAGAAGGAGAGGAGAGGGAGGAAAGGAAGGGAAAAGTGTAAGCGCTTCGCATTGGCAGTTTCGCTCTTTGTCTCGAAACAAGAATTGGAACTTACTAACGAGATTGCCTTCCTGACTGGTCATGTCGAGATTGATTGTAGGATTCATCGCCCGTTGTTCCTCTGTCAGATTTTCGATAATCCCTAGAAGTGGTGATTTTTTTTTGAGTGCTTGTTACTCATTGTTGCGAGAGTCGAAGGAAACAGCAAGGACAACTCTCCGGGATGAATAGTGAAGGAGGGTGGAGAGGAAGGATTGTGGCGAGCGAGTACACCGGCACATGACTCGTAATGTACGAACCTTTCTTCATTTCTTCCTCTTGTGAGTGAGTGAGCGTAATTTTGGATTGTGTCGACATATTCGTTGGATGAACGTGCGTTCGTGCGTCGAGAGCTTGATGCAGGGAGTTTATATGCGTATACGTTCCTTGTCGCCACAGAACTATTTGCTTGGGGGTTTTCGTATTTTCGTACCCCTTTTGAAGTGCTAAACTTCCGATGCTTTTAAGGATACGCTTCCCTGGCATCTTGCCACCGGGAATTCTGACGCAGTGAGGTCCGTCATCCACATATAGGATATCCTCCGTATTGGAGCATTTATCGCCGCTTCAGTTGGTGCTGGTCTGCCAAAGCAACCGACCAAGATAGCGTCTGGTGAGACCTCCAAGTTTTGAATGATACATTGATCTGGATAGCTAAGCATATGGACCCACTCTCCGGACTGGACTAACACGACGATCCTTGTTGGAAGCACAAGTGGTAGCTTTTCCGTGGGCTTCGGACGAATTGACTTGGAGAGCAACCCAGGGGAACCACTGGGCCCCACCCGACACTCACGAGGGGATGGCTGCCGTTGTCTATTAGTATGTGTTTGAAAGATTATCATGCGGGAGCGTTTAAAAAGACGAGAAAATTACACGTTTGGATAATATCTGGGGTTTAGGATCAGGCCTTCCAAATGCGAGCCGCCAGACCTGGTAGAGTTTATGTGATGTATGCTTTTTAGTTGGTATTTACTTTCAGTTCCTTTCCATGAGATTCCTGTCGTTATGTGCTTCATTTGATAGTAAGTTCTTGCCTCTTCAACGTGCCGACCTTACTCGCGTTTTTAATCATATTAATTATCGATTTTGTTTTCCTTTGCCTCAGGTTCAGTCTTCTCGAATGATGTTGTAACCCCCTCCCGGCTTGACCCCATCGTAAACCCAATGAAACAACGTATCATACGCCTGCGATTTCTATTTTTATGTATTAAGCGCAAAAGCGCGCTTGATCAATATCTACTCCAGAACTTTGGAACAACGACAGCTTGAATGCGCACGGCGACGACTCCAACGCAATCAATTGACACGAGTTAAATATTCGGTCTCTACGCCGGCATAATCCAGTCCACATCGGCAAGTCAGTGATCAGGTCGTGCGTGTTTGTGTTTGTGAGAAGAGCTCCACTATACGCTTCGTTGCTGCCTCTTCATCCTTGTAGTGTCCCAGAGGAAAATCTATGTCGTAAGGTAGACTCGTTGCTCCCGAGGTTTTAACTGAGAAAGTCATTCGTCAGTCCATATGTCAAGCCGATCTAGAAAGTGAAATAGAAATGCAAGCGGTGGAATGGGATGGGAAGAAAATGTAGCTGCGAATCTCGCTACATATTTCTATTCCTTCTTCATGAAATGCAAACTTACCCGTAAGTTTGGATTCCCCGCCCACACCGGTTACACCAAAAGTGATTATAGGATTCTTGTCCCTTCGTTCTTTTGACATACTGTTGAAAGCCGCTAAAATCAGATGCGTTGGAGAGTCAGTCATTCCATGCGTCAATTGCTGTGATAGTAGAAGAAAACCATGGTACCAAGATTTATGAAGTAATCGAGGTTAGAAGTTGGGAGCACGAAGAGTGGATAGAATCGTGGTGAGGGGTGAAGACAGACAAGGACACATGGCGGACTAACCCTTTTGAATGCTCGTCAACTGCCCGGAAGTGAACTTGAACTCCTTCGGTGTTGGCGTCTTTGTTAGTTGTGCATTCATTCAAGCGTAGGAGATTCCGGATAGTAAGCGAGTAGAACTGGGAATAAAGTTAAAAGAGACTTACAATTTCCTTTGTATCCGCAGCTAAGGAAATAATATGGTAAGTTACATTATGAGGAAAGGTTAGGTAGGAGTTGAGGAATTGGGGAAAGGGAAAGGATCGTGGCGAAGGAGTATACATTGTAGTCCACTGACCATTCTCCACGTCTCCCTCCTGATTGTGAGTGTCCTTCTTTTCCTTCGTCGTTGACATTTTTATTGAGTGTGAGCGCAGAGTCTGAAATAGTACGTATCAATGCGTTGCAAGTCGAGGGGGGGGGGTGTTGGGGAACAGGTAGAAGACAATGCCGACTGCTCATGATTTATACGTACAAAATAGCCTGTGCCACAGAATGATCCATTCGTGGTTCTATTACTCCTTGGAAAAATTGCGCTTTGCGACACTTCTGGGATATAGCCTGCCTTAGACCAGTCCCCGTTCTAAGGTTAGCGTTCGGTATGCTACACGTGCATGGAAATTGGTCGATGGAAGCTGGAAAACAAACACTCAGCGAGGATGCAATTCGGACTCGTTCGCCACCCCCAAAGTTTTGTCACTTACATGCGTATGACTTGGCTTGAGGAGCGTCATTCATATCCGGAGCCCTATGCATATCTGGGATATTCGCTTTGGTGTGGCGGATGTCTTCTCAGCTGGAATACCGTGAAAACCGGCTAGAAAGGTCATGGTCGATCCTTTCAAAACTCACAAAAAATCTAACACCAAAAGAATTTGTCGAACTGAGTTGCAGGATCACTTCGCTCTCGAAACTTGTTGGAAGCCTTTGCCACATTTCTGAAAAAGACTTGGCGCGGAGTCCGAGAAGTTACACCAGAAGCAGGATATCCGAAGGCTTGTACAGAAATACAGGCAGCTTGTTTCAAGAGCAATGAAAAACGAGAAACGAAGTTCTCCGTCCCCGTCATCGTGGTGGTAGTTGATAAACTCGATGTAGTTGGAGGCAAAGCGTGAGGAAAAAATAGAAGGATATAGTTTTTTGGCACGCGCTACGCGCCCTTGCCCGTGTCCCTTATTAGGCAGTTCTAGGTTAGGGTTAGACTTTGAATATCTACCGTTTCTTATTTTGCTTTACATTCTTAGAATATATAAACAAATGATCTAAGGCTGATATTAACATTGACTTGGACTGTAATAGTGCATATAAAGGGTTGAAGTTGAAAGATGCATGTAATCAGCATCGACATCGTAATCGGCGCCTCTTGACTCGACCCCTAGCCTTCGAGTCCATCGGTACTGGTTCATCTCCTCCCATCATCCTCTGTTTTCATCGTCCCAAATTTTGGACTAGCTTAACAGATTACCATATACTGTACAGTCTTAACTATGGCTAGAGGCGCAGGTAAAATGTTTAGCTTTAACTGTATGAGTCCAACTTCTTGACCCCCTCCTAACTCTCGCCTATAGGCAAATACAAGACAAAGCGCGGTGGCGGGCGCAGTTTCTCGTACGTTTACTATAAATATCCACATTCTCTATCAAGTGTGCTGAACCAACACACAACGCGTCTATGCTCCATTCTCACACCGTGGATGGATGTGCCCATACGCCTCGAATCGTCTCACCTAAAACCGTATCTTCATCTACACCGGTGCAGTCGCCACCTCGCACTCGACGAAGATGGCACGGCCGTAGCAGTAGATAGGAATGGTGACCGCATCAAAAATGACTCCGACGATGACTCCGACGAATCCTCAGAAGAAGACTCCGACGAGGCGTCCGAAAGTGAAGGAGAAAGCGGGTCAGAGGAACAAGAACAGTTAAACGACGCCCAACGTCCTACCGCTTTCCCTCCCGGCGGAGCACAGTCGCAAGTCCGCTTCGCAGCACCAGTAAAAGAAAAGGAGCTCACGCGTGCCGAACGACGCGAGATGAAGAAGCAGAAGAAGACGAAAGGACCTGCGAAGAGCCAAAGCGATGGGGAAGAGGAAGAAGAGGAAGAGGAGGAGTTACTTGAGAACCCGAATCGTGTTATGAATAAGATGAAAATCTCGGATTTGGGGAAGGAGGATGGGGCCGGAGGATCGAGAGGAGGAGGTGCGGGAGCGGGGAAGCCGAGGGAAATGTCGAGGCGGGAGAGGGAGGCCAAAGAGAAGAAAGAGGCGCAAGAGAAGTATTGGAAGGTTCGTCCATTCGTGGTGTCCTCCTACCCCTCTTTTAATAGAATCCATTTGCTGACACTCTTGTACCCATACTTTTCTCATCGGCGTGTATACCGTATGCGTGTCATATAGCTTCATATGGAAGGCAAGACCGAGCAGGCAAAGAAAGACCTCGCCCGTCTCGCCGTCATTCGTAAAGAACGAGAGGAGGCAGCCGCGAAGAAGAAAGCTGAGGCCGATGGTATGTCCTTCCCTTCTTTTCCTATTTCCCTAGTACTTTCCTCGGCCGAGGATACTAATTTTAACGCCTTTCCGTTTTTCTTTCGATATCGATATCCTTTAGCCAAGAAAGCCGAGATCGAGGCAAAGAACGCGGCACAGAGGAAAGGGAAGCGGGTGTAATATTCGATTATCATGTGTGTTCCGAGTCGTATGCATTTGCTCAGTCCTGAGTTCTGGTTTGGTGTCTGGGATGTGCACAAGAAAGTAAGAAGACACTCGTGGACCTGGCCAGCCTATAGGCTGATTGAAACGATGACCGCAATGCATGAGCAGAAGACGATACCAAATATCGATGTTGAACCAGCTTATTATATTCTGTATCTCTTAACCATAAAAAAAGAAGCCTCCCGTTTTAGATCTCTATTTAAAAATGTTTCAATATCTATACAGTAGACTATAAGCAAGGACTCCTCGACTACCACTACCTCCAACACGGTCAATAAAATTAAGTCCCAAGCTAACCTGGCCAACATCCATCTAAGCATGCATCATATACGCATCTACGCATACCATCGCATCCCAACGCCTCTTACTTCAATTCACCATATATCCCATCCAAACAAACAAAAAGTCAAATGCGTATCAGCTTCACGCCTCCCTTCTCTCCCTCAGCCTCCCAAAGGCAGCAGCAACCTCACCCTCGGTAGGGACGCCCTCCCGACCCACCCAGTCCTCCAACCACCTCACAAGCCTCGTGAACTCGCTCCTTCCTCCCCTACCTACTCGCCCTATCCCATTCCCATCCCGATAAGTGTGAGTATGGGCACGAGTAGCGCTCTCAAACAGCGGTCCCCGCATGCTCGCCTCGCTCCACATCGCCAAGCACTCTGCCAGCGTGTCCCGTGGCGGCGGGGTGAGATCCAGGTGGCGCATCCATGCGAGGGCGGGGGCGACGCGCGAGGGAAGGGAGAGGGCGCCGAGGAGGGAGATGTAGGCGGTGAAGAGGCGTGGTGTTGGGGAGATTTGGGGATGTGGGGAGGAGAGGAGGGGGGAGAGTGGGATAGGACCTGTACGCTCGGACTGGGATGAAGAAGACGATGTCGGGGTAGAGGGGGGAGGGGAAAGAGAGGAGAGTAGGGATGGAGTTGGGCCGATTAATTTTGGTGCGTTCGTGGTCATTGGAGAAGACGAAGACGAAGACGAAGGCACATCCCGCCCAATCCACCTCAACCCTACCATTCTCGCCTTCGCTCCCACTCCCGTACCGGCTCCCAAATCCAACAAGCCCGACCCAGGGTCCGCCCAAACAGCCTCCGCAGGCACCTCCACTTCCCTCAGACTCGGATAATTCCCAAGTAAGATCTCGTGGAACAAAGCGAGCGCCTTGGGTGCTGCGGGTTGAGCGTTCCATATTGATTTGCTGATGTTTGCTTTTGGATGAGACGAAGTGCCGGAAAGAGTTTTTTGCATCCCTATGCTTGCTCGTAGGCTCTTCACAATCTCTTCCTTCCCTCTGTTTGTAAACGGTTCTACTTCTCCCTTTCCGCCTCCAAACCCAAATACCCTCCGCATACCCTCGAAAGCACTATTAACCCCTGTCTCGCTCGCAACATCGACCGCGGCCTCCAGCACCACACACAATGTCTCTGCGTCGGGGTACACCTCGAAAAGAGGAGTGTATGCGTCCCAGAGCTTGAAAACCATCTCGGGCCGGCCGTGTCGGAGGAAGGCGCGCATGAGGGCGTTGAGGAGGGGCGCGTCTGGTTTGGAGCGTGGGTGGCGCGAGGCGAGAGAGGGTTGTTTATATTTCGAATTCGAATCATTGGTGGCAGAGGAAGGAGAAATGACACCTGTCGTCTCCAGTAACATATCAAACGCACCCAGAGCATCCCCAGACCCTACAAGCGCATCCACAACCACCGTCAACATCTTCGCGTCCACGCACCGCCTGCGCCAATGCACTCCTCTCACTACACGCCTCCACACCGTCGCCGCCGTCTCGTACTCACGGCGCTTGACGAGCCCGCGGAGGAGGACAGTGACAACGGGAATAGTGAGGGGGATGTGTGCACGGGATTGGGTTGTAGAGAATGCGTGGAGAAATGCGGAGGGAGAGAGAGAGCGGTTGTGAGCCAGGGAGGAGAGGAGTGGGAGCCAGTCGGAGAAGGAGACGTGTCGTTTAGGGTTTAATTGCGAACGTTTCGGGAGGAGGCCAAAGCGTTTTTCTTTGCGGGGTATTTTCGGAAGGGCGTGGTACGAAGGAGGGTCGTTTTGTACCATAGAGCGAAGGAACTGGAAGGCGGCATCCGAGTCGTGTTTGAAGGTGGAGAGAAAGGTGGTATTGTGTCTGGTATTCGCGCTTTGACCGTCCATGGACGGCTGTACCGTTACACCCTTCTTTGAGACATCTGCACCGTGCGGAGCAACGTGGCCTTTCCGTTCTTTCTCCAGCTTGATGAGGTTTAGATAGCGCGCCGAGCTGTGAACGGCCCCGCTGCGTGCAAAGACTCGCAGGTACGCCTCCAACTGGTGCATGTTGGGTTTGACGCCATCGCGGACCATCCGTTGCTGCAACACCTTTGCCAATTCATACGTGACAAGGTTATTCGAGAGCAAGGATCGGTACGTGCGCGCCTGTAACGAAACGCACCTCGCATCCATCGCCTGTAACACCTCTGCCGTCGCCTTCGCAATCTCAGGCGCAGGACGCAAATGCGACATAGCCCTCAGCAACAAGTTGAACTGCCTCGGCGGGTCGTTCAAGTTGAGAATGAGGAAGAGCTTAACGAGTTTGGGGACGGGTGCGGGGACGTGTTGGCGTGCGAGCATGCGAACGGAGAGAATGAGCATGGTAATTTGCTCGGGGAGCGGGGCGCGCGAAAAGTGACGGAGCATGAGGTTGACGGCGGCGGTGGCTTGGAGCGGTGAGTGGACCTTGCAGGAGAGGAGGTAGAGGATGACCCAGGAAGGGGCAGAGTCGAGGTGGACGTCGTTGCTGCTGTCGTGACGTTCGAATGCGTGCTTGATGGAGGGAACATCAATAGCGTACCGCCATAAGGAGAGGTCAGTATCTGAGGGAGCAAGCTGAGGGATACCCAAGGAAGAGCGAAGGGATTGCAGCCTTCTCTGGACATTCTTCCTCAGCGTCGTCGCACTCGCACTGTCCTCGGTAGCATTGGTCTTGGTGTGAATCCAGAGGGCGAGAGGAGGACGTTGTTGAGAGCATCGTTTGACAGATAAAAGTCGACAAAGCATGCACTCTTCATCCTGGGGAAAATATAAGAGATTAGATTTTAACTTTCGTCGTCGATTTAGAGACTTTCCAGTGCTCACTGTCCTCCAGCTGCTTCCGGCTGTCGATTCAATTCGAGGGTCCGCTCCTTCCGCACAGTCAACAACTTCAACGACGAGCAAGTTACTCCGTATTTCCTTCCTGCCTTCGCCTGAAAGGTTCTGAATCGGATAAAAAGAGACTGCCGTTCCGTCGCGTTTGTCAATAAACTCGAGCGGCCACGAACGTCGTGGTAAACGGCTTCTAAGTACCTGAAGGATAGGTAGACTTATTCAAGTCCAAATGAATATGCTAGCAAAATAAGAATCAATGGAGCAACTCACCTCGTCCGCCGTCCACAAATGTCGTGGTTAATGAATGAAGTTCTGACTTTGAGGGCCTGACGCCCTGTTCCGGCACCGGCACTGGCAGTTCGCGTAACGGCACCCCAAAGTGTATGATGTCGATCTTGCTTTTTGGCGGTCTTGGAAAATAAACAGAAATGAAGGTGAACGCGACAAACTTTTATTATGACCATCATCACTTCACCATGTATACGCATGGCCTGGTCTCAGCTGCAAAACCATATACGACTGAGGCAAACATTTATCTACCTTACATGCATGTTCTCTTCGTCTAAAGTCTGTTGCAAGGCCCAGTGGGATTGGCGCTTTTGACAACAAGGCTCAACCTGCTCCTGTGACTTGAACTCAACGCATCAAATATTCTGCCTAGCCACCTTTATCGAAATATCTTTCAGGTCTTAGAAGGGTCAATAAACAAGCGCCCTCTTGGCCTGACTCTTCCTCAATCCAGCGCCTGACCATTAACGCCACAATGCGGAGGATGATTCGGATGTAGATTCCATGTTGACGGGAAGGGAATGAGTCCGAACGATGACTTTTGATTTGGGTATAGTTCTCACTCTCCTTCCCCCTTGTGCACATAAGCCGAAAGCTAGAATGGGAATTGGCCCCCCTGCGTCAAAGTGCCCGGTGGCGAGGTGAGGCGTATCCCAAAAAGTATCGGAAGGCTCACACTTCGAAAGGAGGACGAAATCCCCATGTGTGTGATTCTGAGGCGAAAACGGATATGTGCGTATAAATACTGCTTAGACATTGTCACCTTTCTGGCTCTCAGAGGCCTTTCCCAACTCGCCATCCATCTTAAACAGTCTGCATCAAGTCCTCGACACACGAACGCACATTCTTCGAACAAAGATGTCATCGCAAAACGAAATCACGCTTACTCCGCAACAGATCGAAGAGGTGAAGAAAGGTTAGTACAGTACATCTCTATTCCTAGCACTTCCTCACTACAAACATCCATTGCCCCCCCCCCCCGGCCCCTCTCCTTTTCTCCTTCTTTTCTTTCTCTTTCTGAGAGATTTGAGCCCAATGTTTTCCTCAAATTTCGTGGAAATGAATGAGTGGCTGAACCTCTATCACATTGATCTTTCAGGAATTATCGACGGCATGCCAGACAATGAGAAGGCCGAGAATCCTACGGTCGATCTCGACATGACAAGTCAGAAAGGTGTACTTAAAGGTATGTCTGTGTGGGATAAAATTGTTTTACTGAGAGACGCAAATATGCTGTCCATCCGCGGGCCCACATTCTCTCATATTCTGTTTGCTAGATTAGCTTGACTCATTGACTGATGGATGATTTTCTCAGTCACTATTTCGCGCCAGGGGCGTCATTTCGATTATGATATACAATTAGATCAATTCAAGGATGAAGAGGACCCAACGAAAGCTTTGATGCAGCACTTGACACAACCCAACTAGTGGCTTGGCTTTGCAGGTTTGATATTGGCGAGACTGTGGAAAATAGAAAATAATTGCGCAATTTGGTTTTTGTGGACAGTAGTTAAAGTAGTTGTGGGTGAATGTGACATTCTGTTGTCGACATAGGTCTAAGGTCATGGACGCCGGGCGAAAGTGTCAAAGCATCATCATGCATGATTACAACTTGAATATCAATATTACTGTATTATGTAATGCAGTTCGGTGGTCGCCCCAAGCAAACGCCGCGTCGTGATAAATTTTATCCCTAAAAGGTAAGCTCACGTGCTCTGTTAAGGCTGTTCAGGGCCGGTCTTTCTGAGGATCCACTAGTACTCCATCCGCTCGCGCGCTCGACACGACTTACCCTCCGTCCTTCTTCGTCAACGACCACCATCACCTCCATCCTCTTCCAATGCCACGCACGATCCTCTACGTTCGCGGCTTTCACCCTCAAACACGCGCCCGCGACCTTGCTTACGAGTTCGAGAGGTTTGCTTGTCTCTTCTCTGTTTTTTTTCTCTGTTTGTTGACATTTTTTACAGGTACGGCTCGCTCATTCGTTGCGACATCCCCGCCCCTCGTGGTCACTCCAGCAGCAGCGCAAGCCCGTGAGTTCTTTCCACCGTCCGTCTTGCTGTTACAATACGCCCCTTCAGTCGCTTCGCACTGGTGCCAAGACGAGCAAGCCGTTCGAAAATGTCGAAAATTAAGTCGATGGAAGCGAAATTCGAATGACGAGATTGGTCAAGTCGCGGAAGGCGCAACTTTTTTTTCGAGCGCGCGCGTGCTTCACGCGTCACCACTGGGCGTCGTCGCTGACCTCAATCCCAAATTTTCTTTCTTCGTCGATGCTTCGATTCACGATCATTTCGACCTGCTCGAGGCGTTGACGTCATCCATATATCGTTTACTTTCCGTTTCGTTCGCTCGATCGTCGTAGCCCGTTACACGCCCCGTTTATCATCCTCCCACACCCGCGTACGAACCCCGAGCTCAACGAATCAAATCAATAGTTATGCCTTTGTCGAGTTCCGCAGCGGAAGAGACGCCTCTGCTGCGTATGATGACATGTAAGTCATGTATTGAGGCTGTGACTCAATACTAAACATTGCTGTGTACATACAGGCATGGACGCCATTTTGAAGGAGCCCGCTTGACTGTTGAGGTAGGCGCTTTTTCAGCCCTCGTAGATCACTTGAAACCGGAAAGCTGACGGTATTGTTTCGCAGTGGGCCAAGAGACTCCCATCGACCATGTGGAGGTCCGGTCGGTCTCCTCGTCGTGGCCGTTTCCGGTCCCGTTCTCCACGCCGCGATCGCGATGACAAAGACGATCGTCGCCGTCGCAGTAGGAGCCGCAGCCCAAGGCGTGAGGATGTGGACCGGGACCGTGGGGATAGAGACAGGGATCGGGACGACCGCAGCAACAAGGGAGACAGAGACAGAGCAGACTCGGTCAAACGCAGCAGGAGTGACAGCCCGCCCCCAAGGAGGCGCAGCTACAGCCGCGGCTCTGACCGGGGTGGATCCGTCCCTCCTCGGGATGCGGAGGAAGAGCATGAGCACAAGCCATTGAAGCATGAGAACGGGGTTGACTTGGACAACACACCTGCGCTCTCTGAAGCTTGATGCTAAGGTAATCTGCTCTAAAATTTTCGCTGTTTTGTTCTTGAGTTGCCGTACAAGTGAAAGCTGAGCTGGAAAATTTGAGCACCAAAGCACATTCTTATTCTGAACAAAATTATCGTTTGCTTCTATGTGATGCCCTCTTTCGATCTTTTGATCCGTCTTTTCTTTTCTTGCCCTGTGAAAACCTATAAAGTACTCTAGAATCTCTTTTTCCAATAAAAGTTGTTGCCTTCTCTAAAAGTTGCATCATATAGCACATTGCGCATGTGTACAATTGCAAGAAAACCAGCATTCCAAGGTGCTCTATTCAAACAGCCCGCACATTTTATCGTTGCGAAAATAATGCGCACGCTTCAATCCACCTCAAGTACCGTCCCCCTCTGCACGCTCCCCCATCCAACCAACCTCCAATGCTTCTCAATCCTTCTCGATAGCGCGACCTTTTCCCCCACCTCCGTACACGCCGGTGCTGTCAACTGAATTTTCGCCAAATCAGCCTTGACGCTGACCACCCTACCGCCCGTCGACGTGCTCCCGATATTAATCAACAACAGCTCGTTTTTCGTCAACTTCGTCACTTTCGTCGTCTTCTTGTCCTCCGACTTGACTCCCAAGAGTCGTCGGAGCAGGAACAGGCTGATCTCGAGCTCGGTGTAGATCTGCGGGAGTTGGCCCACTGCGCCGAGTACTTGCCCCACGAGCCTATCTGCTCGACACAGCGTGGGGTCGATGAGCGTGCCGACACCGATCAAACCACCCGGAACGGCGAACTGCAACTGGTTGTTCTCCGCGTGCAGCGACACGATCCTCGAAAAGATCGGCCTGCACACGATCTTTCCCTGTTCGTCCTTCTTCACTATCCCAGGGCGGATCTCGACGCGCATGCCGAGGGTTAGGACGCCTGTGAGGATGGACCCGCCGGCGACGCCACCTTTGAGCTCGTCGACTTCGGCGCCGGGCTTGTTGACGTCGAAGGAGCGGATGACGATGAGTCTCGGGGAGGTGGTAAAATCTCGGACGGGGATGGGGATGCGTTTGACAATGTATTCGTTCACGGCGTCGATGTTGAATTTAAGCTGGGCAGAGATGGGGACGATGGGGGAGGATTCGGCGACGGTGCCTGTGCATACACCGAAAAAAATTAGTCGGAGAGTTTAGGGCTGTAATGTGGTATGTGTTACCTTTAACGAACTTGGCGATACTTTGTTGGTGTGCGAGCGCCGCCTGTTCCTTGATCAAGTCCACCTTATTTTGCAAGATGATGATGTTCTGTAGCTTCATGATTTCTACCGCCGCCAAGTGTTCCGACGTCTGCGGCTGCGGGCAGTCTTCGTTGGCAGCGACGAGTAGCAGTGCAGCATCCATGACCGCCGCGCCGTTGAGCATAGTCGCCATGAGAATGTCGTGCCCGGGGCAGTCGACGAAGGAGACGTGTCGGAGGAGATTCATCCGGTGGCCACAGCCAGGACGTTCGCAGGGTGGGTTGTCTTCTTTGCTGGAAGGATATGAGCGGTAGCAACCTGGTCGAGGGCATGATTCGTTTTCGCATTTATATATCTGCGGCAGGGTTTAAAGATGTAATGTATGAGTGAGCATAGACGAACGAAAATATTGAGGGAAGAAAGGAGGGGGTAGTCATAACACACTTTGGCATTGGCATACCCAAGCTTGATCGTGATATTCCGAACGAGCTCGTTCTTGAAACGGACGGTCATGACGCCCGAAATAGCTTTCACCACCGTCGATTTCCCGTGAGCGACATGCCCGATGGTACCTGCACAAATCGCATCGCATATAGTCGGGGTTACAAAAGGACGATGAGCTCTATTAGGTCACACAGCTCAAGGTATGAGAACGTACCAAGGTTTATCGTAGCCTAGTTTGATCATTTAACGAGAAAAAAGTTAGCCACAAACCAGAGCAGATCGGTGTCCCTAGCTCACTCGCCTGTTTTGAGATGACTTCAGGCGACAAGGGTGTCAGTTTTGTTGGATCGACGGAGACTGTTTGGATCTCTTCCTCTTCCGCCTCTGACTCTGAACCGGACTCATCCTCTCGTTTTTTAAGCGTCTCCTCTTCTGCAGACATGATGTTTTTCCGCGTTTGTTTATGAGAAAGGGAACCGGGAATGAGGACGGAGATGGTGGTTTGAGTGCAAGCTGGTCCAAGCGGATCCTCAAGGCGCGAGGAAGTCACGTGAAACATTTCTTTCTTTAACTGACTGACTGACTCGGTTTTTGACCAAACTAGCTCCCAAACTCCAACTGCTCCAACTGCTTGACTGCTTTCGTGATATCCAACGACGCTTTTCGTTCTCATTTCTCCCAAGACGTTATATCATCTGGGCCTTTATGACTCTTTTCTTGGTTGTGAAAATATCAGGAATCATAATTCATTGATATCCGTTTAGGACCTGCAATCTCAATACAATATTTCGATATTTATTTCCCACCGCCATGGCCGTTTTGGCCTGGCCTCATGTGGTACATGAGGCCCTATCATTAGAGGGGCTATGATAATGATGCGATTCCGACGGTTCAACACCTGATCGCACATGTCTTTTAAGGATGACGGTCGTTCGGGCGCTACAGCAATCCATCTTTCTTTCTTGCCACCATGAGCGTTGTTGAAGAGAAACCCGACAAACACCCAAGGCGAGTCTTTGATATTTTTTAGAGTAGCAGGCATCTGATTCCGCATAGAAGAGTGGGACAGTCTCAGAAACGCACTGGGGATATCTTGGAATCCATCGAGACATCAGCCCAAATGCACGAGCGCCTAGACGATGAAGATGCTAACACGCTCCTCCAATCTATTCTACTACCTAAGGAAGGCTTAAGCTTGTTCCCTGGAAAATCGGGATGTCTAGCCAATACACGAGAATTGGTGTTGGAAGATATTCGTTTATGGTCGGACGATGGCTTGAAGGAATCAAGGCTATTTTGGCTCTACGGCGTTGCAGGATGCGGTAAGAGCACAGTAGCGGCTTCTGCGGCACATTTGTTCGGGGATCAGCTCCTGGCGTCCTTCTTCTGCAGACGCGACGAGGATGCGCGACGCAATCCCGTTCATTTGATACGGGCCATCGCTTTTCACCTCGCACAGGCCAACTTGGAATTTAGGCAGTCACTTCTAGAAGCGCTTCGAAACCCCGATGATTTCATCAACGAAGGTCTAGACACTCAATTTGAAAGTCTTTTACGGAAGCCCTTACAGGAGATCAAGCCTGTGTGGAAATCATCTGCAACGATATTCGTTATTGACGCTCTGGACGAATGCAGCGACCCGGAAAAGGTGTCAAGTTTGCTTGTGGAGTTAGTCGACCTCGCGCCATGGTTACTATTCTTTATCACGAGTCGGAATCTTTCTGAAATTCGTCACAACTTCGAAGGCCTTGGACAAAAGATGACGGAACAAGATCTTTTTCGATACGATGCCAAAGAAGACATACGTCTTTATTTCGTGTATGAGCTTTCAAAGCAAGGGAAACTGGGAAATGTTGGACCCTTCGTCAAAAAAGAAATGATCGATAAATTTGTCTCCAAATCTCAAGGTCTTTTCATCTGGATATACACAGTCGTTGATTATATGCTCAAAGTAGAAGTGGGGAAAGTGGAAGTTTTGGAAAACCTTCTCAGTTCCGAAACCCCAGCTGAGTCCGAAGCGAATCTGGATGGTATTTATCGCAACATTCTCGAAAACGCGACTGGATCGACGAATGTCGGGAAGGATATTGTGCGCTTCATCCTCGGATCCATTCTCGTCGCATCTTCTAATTCACTGCTTACCACCCGAGCTCTTTATGCATTCCTACCTCCGTCGATTACTGTGCTAGAATCAGAGTTCAGAGTGGTGTTGAACGGATTGCTGGCGGTATTGATGGTCGACACAGATGACCTCGTTCGTGTCCGCCATTTTACGCTCCTCGATTTCTTGTCGAGCAGAGCTCGTTGTATCGATTTTTTCACAGATATTGCCGAGCTGCATGGAACTATGGCTACAGGATGTCTGGATGTCATGTAGAGGGGGACAAGAAACCCTAAGTGACAAAAGAATTTTTCTTCAGGCTTGAAATTCAATATCTGCGATTTGAAGACATCATGTATCCCTAATAACCAGATAGCAAGCCTCAACAAGCTTGTCGTCGAATGCATCTCCCCGAAGCTTCGTCGCAGTTGCGTGTTCTGGATTGAGCATCTCAAACATGGAATATATCGTACCCTCGAAATACAAACACTGGAAACTCTCCGTCGATTGATGTGCAGTACATTGGCATTGTTTTGGGTTGAGGTGATGAGCCCTTTAAGTGAGTTGCATACCGCAAGGAACACCTTGGAGCAACTGAACGCCCTTATCAAGGTGCGTTATGCGTCTTTGTATATCAGGCCCTGGTTGGCTGAGACCCAATTTCTTATCAAATACGATGAAATAGTCGAGGCTATTGCGAACCGAAGTTCCGAGCTGATGTTCTTCCTGAATCATTTTTTTCATCCTAATCTCTACTAGTACCCCGCATCTTTGTGTGTCAGCCCTTGCTTGGCTTTCAAGGATGTCGCAAGTTTGGAACGAATGGAAACTCGAATTCAAGCGTTCAGACGTTCTATCACGTCCCGCTGACCAACTAACATCTACTTTGCTCAATATTCGTGTTTCTAAAAGGATAACTAGCTTTGCTATGTCACCTGATGAAAAGCACATCGTTTCTGGTTCAGTTGATGGTGTCATGCGTATCTGGGACTTGCAGACGGGGGCGCGAGTCAGCGAAGAAATCAAGGCGCACGACCTATACGTCGCTGCACTTGCATTCTCACCTGACGGCAGTATCCTTGCTTCGAGGACACCGGCAAATCGCGCGGATTAATTTCCGTATCCGTCACCGTTTCCATCACCGTTTCCATCACCGGCTCG